>JAOEHY010010720.1:10692-23846 GCA_025447955.1 Psilopsiagon aurifrons | reverse complement strand
AAGAAGTTCTTTACTGTGAGGGTGCTGAGGCACTGGAATGGGTTGCCCAGGGAAGCTGTGAATGCTCCATTGCTGGCAGTGTTCAAGGCCTGGTTGGACAGAGCCATGGGTGCCATGATTTAGTGGGAGACATCCCTGCCCATGGCAGGGGGTTGGAACTGGAGGACCTTAAGGTCCTTTCCAACCCTGACTATTCTGTCATTCTAAGAAACATGCCTCGAAAAAAGCAGGGTGGGAACTGGAAGCACTGTCAGGTGTCTGACTGCTTCACTGCACAGTGCAGAGCTAAAACGCAACACCAAACCTGGGAAAAAAGAAGTGCCCAGGGTTTTTAAATTAGGTCACATTGGCTTAGATCAAAACCCAAAGAAAGACAAGAACAAGAAAAATAAAAGAGCTGCCTCCTCATTACTGGGAAGGAAACAAATAAGGACCCTTTCTGCTGACTGAGATAAGGCTGAACTATGGCCCTCCTCTCCCTCCCACTCTGTGCATCCCAACTATTTGAGTTTTGTTTCTTTGGGACTCAACTCCGTTGGCTGTTTGGAACAGACCCAGCCATTGTGCAAGCACAAAAACCTGAACCACTGCCTACAGCACCAGAAAGGTCCCGCTGCCCAGCAGCCAGAGCCCATGCTTTCCACAAGAACTGATCTGCAACTGCTACACCACACGGTGAGGAACACGATGAGATCCTCGCCAGGTGATCACTTCTTACCTTTGAATTAACCGTTCCCCGGTTGCAGTACAGTTTGGCATTTGTTTTTATGTTATTGGGGTCTATTCCTAACGCCTCTGTGTACAGTTCATATGCTAGTTTGTAGTTTCCATCTTTGAATGCTTTATTCCCGTCTTCTTTCTTCGCTTTAAGTGCTTTGGCATTCTGAAAGGAAACACATCCTGGTTAAGGACGTTAGGAAACCGGTTCGGGGGGGACCAAGCACCTCACTTTGGTGGGTGAGGGTCCTCAGATATAATGCTTTTAATTTGGTTTCAGGCACCACTGCAGGATACAAAGTCTCAGCCCTGCTCCAGCAGCTTGACAAGCTGTAAGTGTTCTGCTTTTCCCCCCAGGAGAAGAGCTAAGGAACAGTCAGTGCCAGCTACAGGCGCTCTCAAAGCCTGCCTCACTTTTGAGATGAGAATGTGACAATCAAGTAAATTTATGGATTAAAGAAACAGAAAGAAAGAACGGGAGGGACCTCAGGTTTAGTCAAAGAGCTACAACAGAGAGCTACAATGTGAAAGGAACAGTGTTTAAACGCTGTCTACCTGGAGGCACCAAGTTCTTCTAGAATACAGTGAGCTTCACTGTTGCTCTATCTGATCAAGGAACAAAGAGTGCAAGGGAGGCACTCTTCAAAGTGTCAGAGGCTTCCGAGAAAGAGCTTCTGGCAACTCAGTTTTACCTAAAGCAGCAGCTGCTTGGCTTTGGGAAGGACACATTACTTGCTACTGGAGCTCTGGGGAATGATAACGTTGAGGGAGGGAGAAGGGATTGATCCATCAGAACCAAACCGGGTGTTAGGGGGAGAAGAAAGAAACCCCTGGTAATTCTGCAGCCCCATCCCCAGCGGCCAGGACTCACACGGCAGGCAAGACACGCTTTCTCGTGGTCAGGAGCCATTCGGAGAGCCTGGACGAAGAACTGCACTGCCTTCTCAATACAGTCCTCATAATACAGGCACAGGCCCCGCACATAGAGAGCATCCGCGTTTGTTGAGTCCATCCGTAAGATGTCACTGAAACAGACACATGGAAAAGTGAAATGTTTCCCTATTCCCCTTTCCTTCTGCCCTCCAAAAGTACTCTTCTTCCACTGACACATTCACTTATTTCATCAAGTCTGTGGTACAGATGTGCAGTAAGCCTGGGAACCCGGCTCAAGCAAGACTGCTGGTTAACAAGAGTCTAAATGCAGGTAAGGTGAGCTCTAAAGAGGATAAATCCATGCTCTCTTCTTCCTCATCACAATTTGCACGAAGGACTCTGTTTCCATACTTCCTCATTCATTTCAGGCTGTGGTCAGGACTCACCACCAGCTGTAACTCCAACTCCAGACCCTGAGACACTCACCTTGCTACAGACTGTGCCTCTGGGTAGCGACCCAGTAACGCTAAACACTCAGCCTTGAGGATTTTGAACCGGTGACAAGCAGGAGCAAACTCCAAAGCACGATCCATGCAAAACACAACCTGGTGTGGGGAAAAAGACACACAAATGTGAGCAAAGCAAACAGCCCAAAGCCGAATTGGAAAGGCTGCACCATCACCACCGCTGAGATTTCATGTCTGCCCCAGGAAGAGAAGCGTGCAGACACTCCTTCCTTCTGCTACTGGAGACTCACGTGAGGGTGTTTCATCTTTTAAAGGGCTTTGGGTACAAAGGTCCGGGGTACCAATGTTACTGTCACAGAGAAGATGCAAGGGACACCTGTAGAAGGTCCATCCCTTTAACTCTTCTGAAACTGCAGGCCCTATGGGAAGAGCCAAGGCAGACAATTCTGCCCCTGTTTCCTGCATCATAAAGACACATGGGAAGGACAGAAATTCAATAGATTGAGAGACTTTGGACTGGACAAAACACAAAGTACAGTGCAGGGCCTGATCTTCACTGCTCTGCCTGCAACGGGCAGGGTGATCTAATAGGTCTATTCCATCTCTGCCTCACTGGTGGGGCCATCTGCACGAGAAGAGGGTCATTGTTCCACCAAGGTTCATCTGCTTGCCCGGCCCGTGACATCACGAGCGCCGGCTCTGGGAAGCACTGTGCTCCAGACTGTGGCTTCTGAGCGAGGAAGGAGCAGGAGCAGCACTCCAGAAACAAAGCTGACATTTCATGCGAGCCTCCCCACTGAAGGGAGGCAGGAGAGGCGAAGGGACCGATGCAGAAGCTCACGATACGTAATACAGGCAGGGCAACTTCTACACGTCAAGTTCAGACTGACTCTACATCCAATTCGTGCCTCACAACCAGGTGATACAAAGGTGGGATTGACCCTTCCACAATCTTGAGAGCTTAGCCTGAGAGCCAGTGACCAATGAGGTTAATGTGACGGACAAGGTCCTTTCTGAGTCAAACTTGGGCCTTACATGCATCCACTGAACAGAAACAGTTGCAGAAGTGCCTGGTGCCTTTCAGATTTCATGCTGTCATTTCCTACTACATCAGGTTAGCACCAGTGCATCCTGTTGCAGCCTTTAGGAAGGAAGATTTGGAAGCAATAGTGAGAATGCCCCAGGCAGATGTGCTTTCCTCCTTAGTGACCCTCCCTACAACACTGCCACACAACAGCCTTGGGTTTGTGCTTTAAGTAAAGAGCTGAGAAAGAAGAATCTTGGATATGCAACTTAGGAGCAAAGCACGATCAAATGCTGCTGCTGACAACATCTGTATCAGGAGCCCCTGCAGGAGGCCTACAAGGATGCCAGAGAGGGACCTCTTCACCAGGGGCTGGAGCAATAGGACAAGGGGTGATGGGCTTAAACCAAAACAGGGCAAGTTCAGGTTAGATACAAGGAAGTTCTCTACTGTGAGGGTGCTGAGGCACTGGAATGGGTTGCCCAGAGAAGTGGTGAATGCTCCATCCCTGGCAGTGTTCAAACCCAGGTTGGATGCAGCCTTGGGTGACATGGTCTAGGGTGAGGCATCCCTGCCAATGGCAGGGGGTTGGATCTGGATGATCTTAAGGTCCTTTCCAACCCAAACCATTCTGTGATCCTATGAGTCTATAAACAGCTCATTCGTGGCTGCACTCACCCTGCAAAGCAAACAGTTACAGAGCCATTTTCACAGCTATGACACAGCTCACAAGACAGCCCTGCTTCAACAGCAGATGTTGTAGAGCACCTCCCATGAGGGCCCAGCTGGTGCTAGGCAGGGAAATCAGACATGCATCTACCTGAACCGGACAGATAAGACACGGAAACAATGGAGTCAACCTCACCTTCCTGAAATCCCGTTTCTCAAAGTCCACCTCAGCTATTTTCTCATACTCCAGCACAGTAGTGGCATTCTTCAGCTGAAAGACAGGAGAACACAGCAAGCGTTGCAGGACAGTCACTGCTCTGAAACATCTTCAAACAGCATTTAAGCAGCCAATCCCTGACCTATCAGGGTAGAAAGTACTGCAGACCGTGGAACAATAACACAGATGTATGGGAATACTTTTGCCAACATTAAAATCAGTTTGAAATCAAGTGGCCTAATGGGTAGCCCAGGAAAATGTACCCCTGTCAATGAGATACAGAAATGGCAGCAGCCTTCTATCATAAGCCCCCAACACAAGAAGGATGTGGAGCTGCTGGAGTGAGTCCAGAGGCCAGGAAGATGCTGCGAGGGCTGGAGCAGGCTGAGAGAGCTGGGCTGGTTCAGCCTGGAGGAGGCTCCTGAAGGGGAGACCTTAGAGCAGCTCCCAGTGCTGTGATTGCATACTGGAAACGAAAGGCTGACCAGCTCAACCCATTCCCTCTGACAGCCCCATCTACTGGGAACAGTTAAACCTTAAGGACCTCTCACCTCCTGCTGTGCCTGGGAATTCTTATGATCCAGTTCTAAAACTCGTTGAAAGCAGCGGCTGGCAGCCATGGCATTCCCCAGGGAAAGATGGCACTTCCCTTCCCGTAGATGGCCCTGAGAAGAGTTAAAAGGCAGTTGCAATAGGTGGAGGCAAAGGTATTGAGATGAGTAAGAAGCCTGAAGTTCCCCACGTACCCTTACAAAGCTATCATCCAGTCTGACAGACTGCTGAGCATCTCCCAGCGCTTCTCGGAATCGCCCCAGCATCATGAGCGTGGCAGCTCTGTTACCGTAATAACTGGCATTATTAGGACAGGTATCTGGAGGAGGTGGAAAAGCACTCGCTGTTAGTGTCATGCAAGCAGCTACACAACTCGTAGAACATCTCAGAAAGCCCTGGCTGGACTAAAAACTCCCCCAACCCTCCCTGTTTAAAACATCACCGGAGTGGCTTAAGACGACCCATGATGGTCCAGCAGTTGTTCTGAACAGCAAGACATGAAACCATTGCTCCCCACACTACACACAGGAGTTAACTCCTGCAGAACAGAAGTGTGTGGTGCTCTGCCCGGCAGCACTGCTGACACTGAGCTGCAGCAAAGCTGGGCTGGTTTCAGGTTAAGAATATCTTGGCTGGAGGAGAAAGAACTGCTGCAGTCACCCATGCGGGCAAAGACCTGCTCCCCATCTGGTGGAACTGCCCAGGCAAAGAGCCTGCACGCAGCACGTGCTGTGAGAAACCCTGCTGCTCCGTCTGAAATCAATAACCAGCTCTGAGACATGGCATTCAGCAAAGGTTTATATCCCCAGCTATTCTCACCTATGGCTTTCGTGTAATAGTTGTAGGCTTCGTTGTAATCCTTCTTGGCATAGTACGCGTTTCCTTGTTCCTTGAATGACTCTGCTTCTCTGAAAGGAAGCAAAACACCACATTTGGGGAGGAATTGAGCACAGGACAGATTCTGACCACTACAGAGCATTTGATCCCCAAGCAACCTTGCTCAAAATGCTTGCAGCTGATTGCTGCGAGGTTTCTCCTGTAAACAGTGTGCATGAGGAACCACACACCTCCCATCCTGCTGGCTCTGATCCTTCTTCACTTCACCAGGGCCACGAGTAGGGACACTCAGGGGTGTTACCCAAGCCAGTACTACAGGGGCACTGGCTTCCAAGAGCCCAGCAAAACTCCCCTGTACATGGTTAATGAAAGCAGCCTGCTCCTGTCAGGTGCTGCGCAACCTCAGCGCTCACTGAAGTCAAGGAACAGAGCGCTATTTATCTTTCAGTAGTCCCACATACTTAAGAAATAGGGCCAAGAACAATTTCTACATTCAAAAGACAGCTAAATCAAAGAGAAATAAGGGTGCAGCTTCAAGCAGAAGCTTGGCACTGCCTTGGCAACAGGTCCAGAAATAGTCCTCGCACTCCAGAGCAAGCATTTGCAGAGACAGTTTAGGGCATTTAAAAACACACAACATATGGTTTAAAGCAGCATCCCTTAAACTCCTGAAGGAAATAAAACCCTTCCTTCTCCTCTTCCATTTATCTTCCCCCTTTCAGAGCAGCAGTCCAAGAGGGAACTTGTACCATGGTGGTGCAGAGTAACTCAGCTTCACTGAATTCAATTCAGTGATTTAGTCCACTTGCTTCCCTTCCTGGACCGTTTAACACATAAAAACTGAGGCCAACCCAACAGCAGCAGCACCCCACTCTAGATACAGCACTCCAGACTTGCATCGTGCCTCTGGGGCTTCACTGCTGTAGCCGAGACACAGCCCCTGTTTGTCCCCTCTCCGCAGCACCCGCACAACCAGGCAGTGCAGAAGCCGAGGCGGGGAGGAGGCACCCACCACTGAAGGAGAGCAATGTTCAGCAAGCCCACTGGAGAGAGAACAAAGGGAGTTGTGTTGAGGCAAGTTCAGATGTTTCTAACCTTGCTCGGGCTTGCCATTGGCCATTCCCACACAACTGCCTCATGCACAGGGTTGTTTTCAGTGAGCAGCACGGTGCTGCCAGCTGGCAGAACAATAGACACAGGAGCAGCCCAGGGGCGCCTGCTCCTCGCTTTCAGTTTGAACCTTTGCTGTCTGCTACACCCCAGCAAGGGACCAGACACAGCATCACGGGGGGGGAGAGCATACATTGTGTGGCTGGGGGTGTTTGAGAGCAGATGAACAGCAACAGCACGGCAGCCGCCGCAGCCCTGCGAGATGGGAGCTGCTGAACCTCCATCCACCCTCACCTTCCTTCCCTGCAGCCTTGCCCAGAGCCAGCACCCAGCAGCTCCCCACAGCACCTCCAAGTGACAAGTGCCTGGTGCACGGATCTGGGTCACGAGCAGCAGGACTCGTACGCTGCAGGATCAGAAATGGGCCCGAACACAACCACCTTTCTTCAGGGGTTCTCATCAAACATTCCAAATGCAGCAGAAAAACCAGTCAGGAATTCTGCAGTCAGTGCAGGCAGGAAGTGCTCTAAAGGGAACTTTATTCTCTTGTTTCTGTAATCATAAATGGAAAGGAATAATCACAGATCCTATTAAAGTCCCTTCCCTCAGAAGCTCTCCGTTGTGTAATCCAGAGAAGGGTGAAGAGTACCAATGGCAGAAGTGATCTGAGCCTCCACTGCAACCTACTTAGCACAGCAGCCCCGATTCTCAGGGCTTTTAGCAATTTTACCTGTCGTGCTCTGAGGAAGCATCTTCTAATAGACAGAGCTAAAGGGCTGGGTGCCAGAGCATCCTGTCTGCCAACAGACTGCTGGGAAGAGCTGGGCAAATGGGAGAAACAAGCAGATACAGGGAAAAGCAGCTCTCACCAAGCACTGGTGCTCCGAAACGCTGGAGAAAACACACACACACACACACACACACACACACACACACAAATTACTGCTTTCTGGTCAGTTTTATTGGTCTATTGTCCTTTTAATACAGATGGATGCGTCAACACAGTGCCTCAGGTAAGACAAGAAGAAAGAAGTCCACAGGTATTTCCATTGCTCCCATGGCTTAAAGCTCAATGGTTACACGAGGCTGTGAAGGAGAAAGCAAACTGCCTTTGAAGCACAGAGGTAGAGGCAGCCGCTGGAAATGCCAGGCTATGGTCGGAGATCCTAGACCCAGAACAGAAGCATCTCTCCCCACTTGTGCTCCACTGACATAGAAAGCACCCAGAGAAAACAGTTCTTGTTTACCACGGCCTCTGGCTCTGACAACAGAAACTGCAGATCTCCTGGTATCACTGGTAATTGTTTCAATCCAAACAGATGCTGCAGCCTGAATGAGATCATTCTGCATCTCACACTGATGTAGGCTGCATTCCCCACTTGCTACTTTTGAAACTGAGGAAGAATCGTGCTTTGCTAAAAATACACCCCAGGCTGAATGGATTGCTTTGTGAGGGGACCTCAGGGTCTTCTCAGGGCCTCTCCATGCTGGATGCAGAAGACAGGGAAGAGCTGCACCAAGGATCTCGGGAAGAAGCTTGTCTTTCATTGCTGGTGCGCAGCACGGGCTCACAAGGAGGGAAGTGTCTGGAGGAGTTGGCTCTCTGTGAGCTGGCCAATTGGTTTTTCCTCCGCTCTAACACTTGTCAGGAGCCCTCATTCTCCAGGTGCTCCAGCCCCTGGCTCCTGGAGGACTCACTGCACATCCCAGGAGCTCGCTGCCTGCCTGGGGGCAGAAGGAGCCATCACAAGGCTCCTATTGCCCATACCCTGCTGCAAGCTCAGCCCTGCTCGTGCCCGCAGAGCGGAGCCGGGAGCTGCAGCCACCCCACGCACCACTGCCACAATCCCACGTTTGCCTCACAACTTGGGCCTCCTCCGAGCTTCCACACGCGGCCCCCGCTCCAGCGCTGCTCCAGCTCCCAGCGAGGCACACGCAGCCGCTCCTCGCAGTGCACCCCATTGCTGTCATTAGAAATGGGGGGGGGGTGTGTGCACTAAGAGACCTCCCGGGCCCAGATGTGCTGGGCCAGAGCCTGGGTGCACAGGCAAATGCTCAACACAATGCCCCCCAGCCCCAGGAAGCCAACACTGAAGCAGGCGACAGATTTACTCCCTCCCGACCCTCACTCCTACTTCATTTCCTGCTTCCATTACGAAACAGTGACAAACCCCCCCTAAACCAGCTAGGATTTAAGGAAGGCTTCAGAATCCTGCCCTGGCCAAACAAGCCTTTTGGGGATGCTTTGACAAAAGGCACACACCTGCTTTTTCTACGTGATTCTCTCAGAGGCTTTAATAGGATATGATGTTTTTACCCAGCATTTTGGGGGTTGGAAGCCAGTCCAGATTCTCAGCTGTCAGATGTTCCTCAGCTGCTGGGGGTAAAATAAGTTGGATGATCTCAATACAGTTTAGAGCAGGCAGATGTCTAAAGCTTAAAATTAGCTGTCAGATTTGCCACTGGACACAGGATCCCCTCCCCTCCCTTCTTTCAGGGCTCAGAAGAGGCCAAACACTACATGGGCCACAGTGATACACACAGGATGGTCTTTCTTCTGTGCTTTAAAGACCTTTCCTCCAGGTTAGGCTTTACACTCTAAGGATTCAGAGCAAGGGGGATGTATCTCTGTGTATAGACAGATAGATAGAATCCCCCATCAGAAGTGGTTGTGGTTTCTGTCTCCAATGCAAAACCCAACACAAAATCACACACAACATCCACTGTGAACACCCTCTGCAGCGCAGCAGCAGGATGCTGACCCCAGTGCAGCAGAGCCCAAGCTCTGCACATCAGCACCCCCCACTGCACAAGGAGTGCGTTTACTACTTGGCTGCAATAGAGGACTGAAAATGTCGATGTCTACTCACAGGCAGGGAAACCTTCCGCCTGTATGTGTTAGTATCTGCATGGACAGCCTAAAACCCCATCCTGTCCTCTACACGCACCCCAGAACACTCCCAATACCAGAGGGCAAACTCAAAGAGGGAAGACCAAAAGCCACAAGACCCAAAACATGCCACGTGAACTGGAAGGCAGCAAACCTCTGCCTGCAGCTGCGAGAACAGCCAAGAGAAGCCCCCGACTTCACACAACCCACTTCACCCCCAGAGCTCAGCTTGAACCTAATTCACAGCCACAGCCCCATCATTTCTGGCACGGGCACTCCAGAGCATTTGTGAACCTCCACGGAAGGGTCTGGAATCAGCTGGAGATGGCTGTTTTCTACAGACACCTAAATTAAGGAAGCTAGCCAGCTGTAAGGATTCCATGGTGAAACAACTGCATCCACAATACAATTCACCCTAAAAAAGCCTGGTTCCTGGTAAAGACAAAGGCTGGACTTGTAGGTACTGCAGGTAAATCTTTCACACTGTAGAAAGCAACCACCTAATTCAGAGTATTCAAATACCCTGCAAATTCAGGGGCAAACAAACAACGAATGTGCAGCTTCTGCTCCTTGTGTTATCATAAGATCATAAAGTAACTACATATTAGTAAAATAGGCTGGGGTTACAGCCTGGGAAACTCAAGTTCCTGTTGACAACCGGCAAGGGAATAGCGGAACCTTCTCCAGGCAACCCCATAACAACCCTCACCCACCAGCAGTGCCCCTACAGCCAACCCACCCCCTGTGAATGCAGAGAGGAGGGACAGGGCCGGGCTGCAGCTCCTCTCATGTGAAATAGCTGTGGAAAGCCTCCAGCACCTGATAACCTCCAACATCTGCCCACCTGATTTGTGACCCAAAGCCTCGAAGCCTTCTTGACTTCTGCACCATTTACTCTGCGTGGCAAATTTCATGTTCATTGCTTTATTAAAGGTACCCGTGGTTTCCTACCGAGGCATCACCACAGCTGAATGCTGCAGCTACAGCACCGTAAAGGCAACAGCCTGGGCAGATCATTTCATAATGGCATTTTCCAAGTGATTGGAGGTATTTCTCCAGCATCCTCCAGGGCTGAGGAACAAGAAGAGCCAGCCTTCAGCACGCACATCCGACAGGATCTGGCACTGCCAGGAAGATGACAAGGAAATTCTCCTTGGCAAAACCCCAGCGACCCCAGGCATCACAGGGAAAAACTGTCCCCATGGGTAGAACCTTTACAATCCATTTTAAAAGGTGGCTTTTTGAGGGTGGAGCAGCCCCGCTCATCAGCACTAACAGCACCGTTACCCAGCAGATAAAATTAACTCAATTACATCAACACTTTTCTATAAGGACCCCCACAATGTACCAGCAGCAGCCAACAATTATCCTGTGACCACACTCTATTCCTGTACCTTAACCAACCTGTGCATGAGCTCTCTGGCACGGTTCAGCTGCTGCAGGGCAGTAGTTACGAGCACTCCGAAACACAGGGCTCCACTTGGGCTAATTTATTGATCTGGATTAACCCCCAGAGAAGGGAATTGTGCATTTCCATGAAGGCCTTAAGCGAAGTAACTGTGTCATGCTGTACTGTAATGCCGAAACAAAAGCACTGGGCACAGAAGCCCTTGGTGCTGACTTGCAGCAATGATTCAGGAGAGGTTTTCACCTATTTTTGCCGGGGTTTATAGCACAGGCACATCCCCAAGGCTGTACTAAACCAGATCCCACTGTGGGTCTGTGCATGCCCATTAACGCAGAGCCTGTTCAGGATGGTTTACAGACATCAGGCACCTAATTAAGCCTCCAACTACTCTCCTTGGTACAGCGACTGTATCACCCTCATTTACTTGAGATCAATTGAGCCACAGAAGAAACTGATGTAAGGCAAGAAGGACAAAAGTGGGGAAGAGGTTCGATGCGCAGGACCCCAAGACCTGCCCTGGCTGGCAGAGGGGCATGAGATAAGAACGAGATCAGAGATAAGGAAGAAGTTCTTGACCCCTGGCACAGGCTGCCCAAGGAAGTGGTGAATGCTCCATCCCTGGCAGTGCTCAAGGCCAGGCTGGACAGAGCCTTGGGTGACAGAGCCTGGTGGGAGGTGTCCCTGCCCATGGCAGGGGGTTGGAACTGGATGAGCTTAAGGTCCTTTCCAACCCAAACCAAGGTTGGGTGTGCAAGGCCTACACTTTCTGAGCCACTAAAAAGAATAACTGGAAGTAGAATATTCATTTGCTACCCACACGTTTCTCTTTTAGGAAGATAAAGGAGTAATATCCCAACAACAACAGAGGAAATGCTGTGAAGGCACCTAACTAAAGCACTGCGTGGTAATAACTGCAAACGACAGCACCGGCTTTCGGATGCCAAAGCCCAGATGTGTGAGACCATGCTCCTCAGTGCCAACGCTGCCCATGAATCCTGCTCGGCCTTGTCCAAGGAGATCACCCCACTCACAAATGGTTTTCTGAGCCCATCGCTTCTGCAATGGAGTTTGGGAAGGAGGAAGGAAGGGCAACGTTAGAGGTCACTACCAGGAATAAAACCACCCAAAGATGGTGTCGGTGTCATCAGTGCTGTTCCCAAGCCAAAAGTCAAAACCACAGCACTGCACCAGCTACGGAGAAGGAGAGAAATGACTGCTACTGCTGAACCAAGACAGGCGGTTTTACCATTCCAGACGCTGGGTTTAACTAGCCCAGGGGAAGGAATGACTTGCCCATCACCAGGGCTTTCCCAACTTCACAGCCTGGGCAATTTGTCAGTGTTCCACGTACACCGTTCAGGTGCCTCTTCAGCAACATCTAATTTAACTCCTTGGAATGACAACAGCAGGAAGCAGCTCCTGCCCAGCCGTAAACCTCCAAGTGCAGACAGTAACCTCAGGCCACCAATATGGCAGTGAAAACACTGCTCCTCAGAGGCCACTTTCAGTTTTGTTTCATCCTTTTAACTCCATCCATTGAATCATTCTCCAGAGCAATTCCCTGCCTTTGTACAGAAATAGTTCTCTCCTCCCCGGTTCCCCAGGAGATAACCAACTGCAGAAGCAGCCGAGATTCTCAGGCATGGACCTTCCCCCCCCTCGCTGCCTGTGGAGGCTGCGACACTGCTGGGATCCAGCTCCCGTGCTGGAGAGGGAAGGTCGGGATGCGGCTCAGCCCGCGCTGCCTGCTCCCCCCTGGGCAAGGTGCACCAGGCCACGCCGCTGGAACCTGCGGAGGCGCTTCCCTCGTGGTGATGCTCTCAAAGCAGGGCTCTGCCCAGGCACCTGCAACGGAGACATCCCCATTATCCCCCGCGGAAGAGTAAACGCTGATGCCAAACGGTACCCGGGACAAGCGAACCGGGTGTGAGGAAGCCGGAGCTGGAAGCTTCCTCCCTCCTCCTCCTCCTCAGCAACGGGACAAGGAAGATGTCAGCTGCATTTCGAGGCCACTCGAGCTCTGGCCCCAGCACACGGTCACGTCCTCACCCCGGCGCACACCGGAACCTCGCACACGGGAGGCGCAGCCGAGACCCCCCCCCCCCCTCCCCAAACCCAACCCTCTCCCGGCGGGGCCCAGCCCCGGGGGCGGCAGCGGCCACCGCTTCCCCTCGAGCCCCTCGCAGCGGAGCGGCCTTTACCCCGGGGCCTGCGGGGCACGCATGGGCCGCATCCCCTCCGCGGAGGAGGCCGCAGGAACGGGACCCGACCCTCCCCCGCTCCCCGCGGCCACCCCCGGCTCCGCACCGGGACCCCGCTGTACCTCCGCGTGTCCTCCCCGCTCCCGGGCTCGCCGGGGCCGTCGGGCGCCGCCATGACCACATCGCACT
>JAOEHY010010720.1:0-10592 GCA_025447955.1 Psilopsiagon aurifrons | reverse complement strand
AGCCGGGGCGGGATGCGCGGGGCCGGGGCGGAGCGTGCGGGGCCGCCCGGAGCCGTTGGGAGCGCAGCGGGGCCGGGGCTGGAGGATGCGTTTTCTCCGCAGGGCGCTGCGGGACAGAAAGGAGGAAGAGAGGAGAGAAAAGAGCGAAACGCGCAGCGGAGCCCGAGGCACCGGGACGCGAACGGGGCGGCGGATTCAGCGTTCACAGCGACGGGAACGCGGAACACAACCGGGTTTGGGTGGAAGGGAGCTTAAGGCTCATCCGGCTCCAACCCTTGCCTCGGGCGGGGACACGTTCCACTGGAGCAGCTTGCTCCAAGCCCCGTCCAACCTGGCCTTGAACCCTGCTAGGGATGATGTGGCACCAATTTCCCTCACAGAGCTGTGCCCTGGTGCACCCAGACACGATGACAAGCAGTCAGCAAGGAGCTACAGCAAGGGGTCAGGATAGGGCTCCCTGTGCCCCACATCTCTTCCTCAGCCCCAGGTGACTCCTTCCACCCCTCCAACGCTAGCAGCAGATCCAGCAGTGACAGCACTTGTGGCTCCATCACTGACATGAGCTAACTTGGGCCTCAGCTTCCTCCGGCATGAGCTGGTTCAGGAGCACTGCAGCAGCAGTTGGTCCTGTGCCTGGGGAGCTTTATACTCAGGCTGAATGACATGAAGGAGTTGCAGGGGAATCTTGAGGCGGTTCTTCCTCAACCATCAATGGGGCCGGGTCCTGGGCTCCATCCTCCATCCTGGGCTATGGGGCAGCCATGGAGCGAGGGGCTGGGAGGGGCTGGGACTGCGTTCCCTGCGCTTGTGACCTCATTATGGAGCATGTTCTAGAAGCACCAGAGGTGATGTTGGAGGAACAAAGGCAAAGACCCAGAGGGAGGCACCTTCAGTGGCCTCAGGCTTCAACATGGGAGACAGGTCCACCAAACACTCATCCTCACCCATGGAGAGAAAGATGAGTGCTATGGCTTGCAGCATCTTCAATGAACTTCGTCTCGAGGGGAAACTCTGTGATGTGATCATCAGCGTGGACGGGATTGAATTTAATGCTCACAAGAACATCCTCTGCAGCTGCAGCCAGTATTTCAGGTCAGTCAGAGAGGATGGGTGGTACTTCCTAGCGTGGGTCATGACGCCTTGGTGCTTCCATCACTAACTAAACATGAATAGAACCACACAGCCTCCCAGCATGGCTACTGCTGGTACCCAAACGGGTGCCCAGGGGATAAGAGGCAGGGTTTAACCCAGCAAAGCTGGTTTTGCCTCCAGCACTGCTTTGGTTTTCCAGGGCTTTGTTCACCAGCAGCTGGAACACCGCCGAGAAGATGGTGTACAAAATCCCCGGGGTTTCACCTGAAATGATGAGGTTCGTTATCGAGTACGCCTACACCCGGACTGTTCAGATCACCATGGAGAACGTGGAAAGCCTGCTCATCGCCGCAGACCAGTTCAACATCATGGGCATCATCCAGCTGTGCTGCGAGTTCCTAATGTCCCAGCTCTGCTTTGAGAACTGCATCGGCATCTACAGGTTCACAGAGCACTATTACTGCCCCGAGCTGCAGGAAGCAGCCTTCATGTACATCCTCCATCACTTTGAGGAGATCATCAAGGTCTCTGAAGAGTTCCTCGACCTCTCTGTCAGCAAGCTGAAGGACATCATTGAGAAGGATGAGCTCAATGTGAAAGAAGAAGATGCTGTGTTCAAGGCTATCGTGAAGTGGATTGACCACGACCCCCCGAACCGGCAGCAGCACATTGCGGAGCTGCTGAGCAAGGTCAGTGCTGGTGCAGGCTCTGCAGGGCCACAACCGCTTCGCTCCTCTTGTCAGGCTGGAGGAAGCTCCCTTTCACACCCTCGGGCTATGGAAGACCCTGTGCTGGGCTTGGGGCAGAGCCCCAAAGTGCCCATTTCCTCACGTTCAACTGCTTGTCGTAGCCAGGAGGGATCAAAGCTCACCAGAGGCGTTCTCCCTCCACACACAGAGCCTCTGAGGCTATTTGTGTATGAGCCATGCAAACAGCAGCCCCAGCATTAGGGCGGTTGGAGCCTGTGAAGAGGAAAGCCCTGTGCCAAAGCAGCAGCAGGCTCCGTGCCATGAAATCAAGTGATTTACCCTTGCACAGCCCTTTCTGGACTAGCTATAAGTGACACATCGAGTTCTCGGGTTCTCTTATAGCCTGAAAGCAAACCCATCAAACACTGGACCTCTCCCCCGCAGACACCATCCAGATGATCCCCCCCCAAACCCCCTTTCTGTGCTTTCCAGGTTCGACTGGCACTGATGCAAGCAGAATTCTTCATGAACGACGTCAAAACGCACGAGTACGTGATGGAAAACGAGGACTGCAAAGGTCTCATCATCAACACGCTGACCGAGATGTACAACCTCAGCATGCACGGCCCCCTTTACTCGGACTTTGCCAACCCGCTCAGCCGGCCTCGCCTGCCCTATGCCATCCTCTTCGCTATCGGAGGCTGGAGCGGGGGCAGCCCAACCAACGCCATCGAGACCTACGACGTGCGTGCAGACAAGTGGATGAACGTGACGAGCGAGGAGGAGGGCCCCCTCGCCTACCACGGCACGGCCTATTTGAAAGGCTTCATCTATGTCATCGGCGGCTTTGACAGCATGGATTACTTCAACAGCGTCAAGAGGTTCGACCCCCTGCGCAAAACGTGGCAGCAAGTGGCGCCCATGCACTCGCGCCGCTGCTACGTCAGCGTCACCGTCCTCAACGACCTCATCTACTCCATGGGGGGGTTCGATGGGTACACGCGGCTCAACACGGCCGAGCGGTACGAGCCCGAGACCAACCAGTGGACGCTGATCACCCCCATGCACGAGCAGAGGAGCGATGCCAGTGCCACCACGCTGCATGAGAAGGTAAACGCCAGGTTATCGGGAGGAGGAACCAAGCACGAGCGCAGCATCACACAGGGTGCAAGTGGCTGGCCGGTGACATGGCCCAGCAATGAGCACTTGCAGCCCAGAACCACCCCCTGGGAGCAGCAGCTCAGGGAGGGGGTTCTCCCCCTCTGCTGTGCTCTGGGGAGACCCCCCTGCAGTCCTGGTGCAGCACAGGAGAGATGTGGAGGCTGAGAGAGCGGGGCTGGGGCAGCCTGGAGAAGAGAAGGCTCCTGAAGGGGAGAGCTGAGAGCAGCTCCAGTGCCTGAAGGGGCTGCAGGGAACCTGGAGAGCGGCTTTGGACATGGGATGGAGGGACAGGACAGGGGAATGGCTTTAACTGCCAGAGGGCCCGTCTGCCTCATGCAGTTGAGGAAATAAAGGGTCTAAATCCTGCTGGCCTGAGTAACGCACTGTGCTTGTACTCCTTCAAAGCCAGGATGCCAGGACCATTCCCACTGAAAACCAAGCCAGCACTCCCTAAAAAACCATCCAGCCACATCATTCATTTTCCCTTCATGTTCTCCTCCAGGAGTACAACTGCCCTGCTCACACTCTGCTTTCCTCCCATGCTCAGGTGTATATATGTGGTGGGTTCAACGGCAACGAGTGCCTGATCACTGCTGAAGTGTACAACACCACCACAGAGCAGTGGACCTTAATAGCATCCATGAGAAGCAGAAGAAGCGGAGTAGGAGTCATCGCGTACCAAAACAAGGTGTATGCGGTAAGGGAGGAAGGCGCCTCTGCCCTCGCACCCCCCGGCATGTGTAGCACTCACCCTTTGCTGATCTGCACTTCCGTGCTGGCCTTTTGCTTTAAAGTGAGATTTAGGGAAGGAAGGAAGAGAATCCCAGTCTGGTTTGGGTTGGAAGGGACCTTAAAGCTCCTCCAGCTCCAAACTCCTGCCATGGGCAGGGGCACCTTCCACTGGAGCAGTTGCTCCAAGCCCCCGTGTCCAACCCGGCCTTGAGCACTGCAGGGATGGGGCAGCCACAGCTCCTCTGGGCACCCTGTGCCAGCGCCTCAGCACCCTCACAGGGAAGAGCTTATTCCTTATATCCAACATGAACTTCCCTCTGGTTCAGTCCGAACCCATTGGAGCCTCTGGAGAACATCCTCACCTGCACAGTTCCTGTTCTGAGAACAGTAAGGACCATTTTTAAGCATCTGCAGAGAAGAATTTGTGTTTGGCTGCTGCCAATAGCTTCAGCAGCACAGAGCCCTTGCTGGGTCCCATGCACCCCAGCCATGTACTGCATTTAAACCCTGTCAAGTGTAATATCTCACAGTTGCACAAAATACTTTCGGATGTTTCAGAACAAGGGAGCAGCCTGCAAGGAGCACATGTCGTGGTTTGAGATGCCACGCTCCCAGCAGTGCTCAAACTGAGCTCAGCGAGGCAGGGCCACTTCCCCTTGTGCATGAAGCAGCTCTTCCTTGTGAGAGTGGTGAGGCACTGGAATGGGCTGCCCAAAGAAGTGGTGAATGCTCCATCCCTGGCAGTGCTCAAGGCCAGGCTGGACAGAGCCTTGGGTGACATGTGCAGGGTGTCCTGGTCCACGGCAGGGGGCTGGAACTGGATGATTTTAAGGTCCTTTCCACCCCAAACAACTCTGTGATTCTGTAACTCTACGTAATGACCCAGCTGGCTGAGCAGGTGAGGAAGAGCCAGGTTCAACTCTGCCTTTGGCATTCCCAGGTAGGAGGATTTGATGGAGTGAACCGGCTCCGGAGCGTGGAAGCGTACAACCCCGCCACCAACACGTGGCACTTGGTCCCCACCATGTTCAACCCTCGCAGCAACTTCGGCATCGAGGTGGTGGACGACCTCTTGTATGTGGTTGGGGGCTTCAACGGCTTCACGACGACTTTCAATGCCGAATGCTACGATGAAAAAGCCAACGAGTGGTATGACATCCAGGACATGAGCATATACCGCAGTGCTCTGAGCTGCTGCGTGGTGCCAGGCCTCTCCAACATCAGGGACTACGTTGCCAAGCGGGACAGCATCATGGACAACTCTTCAAATGAAGTCAAGTTCACGTCTTCAACCAGGAGCCTGCCTGTATAAGCAGCTCCATGCAGCTAATAAAGATCTCTGAGCAGCAAGTGAATGCATTGGCTTCTAAAACAAACCAATAAAAATATAAAGACCAAAAGAATCAGTATTTAAAACTTTCATTCTATGGCACCACAAAAGGTGCGTTATCGGCCCCGGCCTCTGCAGCAACTGAGAAAACAAAAGGTGCAAGAGGATGCTAGAGAAATAAAAGGTTTATTTTCATTAATTCACTTATTACAATAAACTTTAGTACAGTGTATTTAAGGTAAAGAACGTGACAGTAGGGTTTGTTTCAAACCTAGACACACACACACTACGTTACCTTACTGGAAGCCAGTACAGGCGTGCTGCTCCCCAGGCACTCATGGAAGTCTACATTAACACAGGAGAGCACCGCTGCCGTGATCCACAGTGACACGCACCTATGAGGAGCATCTATTAATGGTCTTCAAACACCTCGTTAGTTCCACACTTTACATTCGTATTAGTAACAGGATTAGATCCTCAAGAGCACCTCTTTTAGCAGACTTCCACTTCAGCACTGACAACTGGAGATATGGTTTATACCCTGCATAACGTGGACACAGCTGGCAATAAATCTAAGCCATCCACCACTTACTTGAAGCTTGCTTTTTTAAGCCCACTGAGAGTACTGTTCCTACGTTGTGTTAAACGGAAGCCAAAGAGTTACCCCAACAGTTTGCCAGTACAGATCAGTGGATTCCCTGACACACAAGTTGAGCCAATAGTTCTGATGTTAACACTGACTGTGATGGAGAAAGACGCTATTGAAATAGTACTGCAGAATGTTTGGCATCGCTATTCATAATGCATGCTACAAAGTTGGTATGTCTTCATTACAAACCCAGCGTACTCACAGAGAATTCAGGTAGTTAGAAAACACTATGTACACACGTGCCACCTAGAAATTACTACACTGACTGCCAAGTGTGAGGCAGGATGTGTCCTACTCCACTGATGCTCCGAGCAGAAAGACAGGACACGAAACATGCATTTTGTGGCCCATATTCAGTACAGGTGGAGAAGTGTGATTGTCATGAGGAGGAGGAAAAACTCCTCCCAGTGCTCTTTTACATTAGTAAAGCCAGAAGTTGGCCTTCCAATACTTACTGCATACACACTAGGATCTTGCTGGCATGGAACTGGCCACTATAGACACACTGAATCTCCAGGCTTCTGCTTCTAGGATCATTTTATATCGACAACCAACGAGCTACGGCATCAGGGGCCACAGGGAAGTTGTTGTGAGCCTCACAGGTTAGTGGGCTACAACAGAGAGTCACTAATGCCACTCTTCCAAACGCCTACATGTGATACAACGGGTAGTTAGACTTGTCAGTTAAAACTCATGTGAATGCAATTGGTCTATTTAAAGTCAAGGTTAAAAAAACCCCAAACCAAACTCAACGACTTTAAAAATCCATACAATTGGCATAGCAAGAGTTTGAGCAAGTGCAACTGTGCCCCTCACTCACCATGCAGACACAGCACACAGGGACGGTGCGTCACGTACGGAATCACGGCTGGCATTCCCGGGCTCTGGATGCTAAAGCTGTTTTGACCCTATCTTGGAGTGGAATGTTTTTAGTAAACTACGGAGCTTGTGTGTCAAAATTCTCATGGTAAGTGCAGTATCAGTTTTGCTTAGAAAAAGAATGACTGCGATCGGTTTGTTCTTGTATCTAACTCGGTCGCATGCTGCCACATGTTAAACTGGACAGGTCATCTTCCACCCGAAACAACAACCCTGGGATTTCTCCCTACTTCTTGTCCGTATTAGCTGAGAGGCCACAAGAGGGCTTTGACAGAGCTGGGCTGGGCCGACACACACCATCCTTCAGCTGCTTGTCAAAGCCCTACAGCCAAGGCAGCAGGCAGAGCACAAAACCTCTTCTCAGTTGTTTCTGTGCAAAGTCTGGTGAAATACCCTGAAATCAGCTCCCATAAATAGAAGTGAAATCAGTGGATTTGGCTCCAGTTCTTAAACTACTCAAGCCAAACCTGCAAGAGCTCATGGGCCAAAGAACACTGACTAAGCCCTTGCTCATAGGCTGATTTGGTAACAGTCACTTCTGGACATCAGCCTTAAACCTGAGCAAGCTTCACCTACTTCTTCTCTTAGGCCAGCATCATACGATTTAATCTGCCCTAACAATCCAACAGGCAAAGAAAATACAACAGAGTTACTACAGGTGAGTAAACTGAGATAAACTGTCAGGTTTTTCAACTTCTTTTTCTTAAACAGGGCTATATTCTTCTATTACCAAAAGACAAGTTATTGATGCCCAAAATGGCAACTGCAAAGCAGAGCAGAAAGGGCTGTACACATCAGAGAAACCTTGACACACTGTGTGGTTGAAAGACTTACCCAAGCGTTTCAGCTCTGATCTAGGTTGGTGCTGAATTGGGAAATGGGAAGTATCAGCTCAGAAAGCTAAACAGTTCAAAAAAACAAAACAAAGAGCCAAACTGTTTAGAAGTTCTTTTGCAAAGAAGTTGCCCACATCAAAACCACCAGAAAACCATGGTAAGAACCAAAGACAGTAAATACATTCTCCAACAAGGTCTGTCTAGACAAATTCTGCACTGCCCTGCTTACTCCTCCCTTTCCCTTCCCTAAGATCCTGACTTAGGCTGCATGTGAACGCCCAGAACATTCAAATGAAGGGAAAGATGGGGAAGAAATGAAGGTGGGAAGGATGCATTCAATCTGCTAGCAATCTCAACTGTCCTGGAGCTCTTGGACCAGGGAGGAGGAGTGTTCAGTGGGACAGTAACCGTTCACTCTGAAGGAAATCTTTCTGTTCCTTAGGAGCACAGCAGGAAGCGAACCAGAGCCAGCCAGGGCAGTGGTTTATGTAGAACCCCCTCAGCATGCTAAAATGTATTGAAATCAGCCTTAATCTTCCTACCACACTAAGTGGGGAAATTATACTGTTGAGACACTATCAAAACTCAAGCGCATCGCTCCAAGAGGACAGGAAATGTGGCTCTGGGACAGACCCTGCAGCACAGGGGAGGGTACCGAAGGCAAAGAGTTCTGATTGTCAAAGGCTGGAAACAGACTCACAGGGGTTCTTCGGATCACCTTTTCACTAGGCTTAAAAGGTGCTCAACCTGTGAGGAAGGATCTACAACCAGCTCTGGTTTCAGTTTGTTACTGTGAAATAACCTCGTCTTACTACTCCACACTGACAGCAGGAACCAGTCAGTGCTGGCGGGTGGTACGTTGTTGGTTTTCACTCCTTTTCTCAGGCTGATGTTGACCCCAGTTCCTAACGAAGCTGTCAAAGACAAAGCATCTTCTTTACTGCCTCAAGTTTGTCCTAGCAAGCGTCTTGCGTTCTACCAACCATCCATTCGCAAGCAAACGCTGCAGCCTCTCTACAACAGATACAAAACATTGAACACACACAGAAACATCCTGAAGTTGATAGGGAAAGATTGTGCTTTTGTTTTCAGATACAGATATAACTGCTGCACTTGCCTCCAGCGTGGGAAAGCGAAGTACACTAACAAGAACCGTATGTGAAGTTTAGTCACTGAGAAGAGAATCAAAGGAATGTCAATAGATAAGTGCAAATAAAAGAAGTGCTTTCAAGCACATACAAATGTAACCACTAAATTATTACAACGAGGACCTTTGATTTTCAAAACACAACTGTTGGAGACTAACTCCACAGAAGTCCTTGAAGACAAAAGATCTCAAGAGAGAAGTAACAGCCTTAACGTTCCCGGAGATATGGCACAGCCCGATACAGGCCACGGCTTCTCCCTGGGCACCGCTGAGTAATACTGTTGGAGTCACACAGCTTCTCAATTCCCATCCATCCTCCATTTCTGAGCTTCTTAATACTCAGTACATAAAAGACTCTGGTTTCAGGCATCAAACCAAACCAACACCCTCGTGTCTTATAAAGACATCTCCAGCCTAACAAGACAGCACTTCCTAGCCTCATCGGGAGTGATGTTCTTCGAGCTAGCACTCGATCTGCGAGCGGGGCATCCTCCGCAAGCTCAGGGAGTGGCGGTGTATTTCCTGCATCTGCCTTTCCTGCATTTGTCTTATTCTGTCCTTTTGCCACATGAGATTTTGTGGCATAGGGTATCTCTGCGTGCCCTGCAAGCACCTGAAGGGAATCCTCACGTGGCAGGCTGTTGCTCTGCACCGAGGCTGAGGCATGGGAGGCAAAAGCATCCAGCGCTTTCTCTCCGCACAGTAACGATAGGCCTCCTTCCTGTACTGCTTGTCAATATCATCACTGTTTTTCCACCCCCCGATGATAAAAACATCATCTTTATAATAACAAATAGCTGCTCCTTCAATGCTAAGCACCTCTGGGGGTAAGCTTTCAAGTATTTCATCTGAGGCCCTGCCAGAGATCTTTACTTTGGCCTCCTCGTTATCTATAGGGTAACTCTTGGGGCAGCACGATGCTGTGTGGTAGAAGTTCGTGTTAGCAACAGACACCTGAAAAGAGCAATAGTTATCAACGACAGGCAGGGACTCCACATCCTGCCACTGCCTTGTTTCAGCATCGTACCTGATAATGACTGCCCTCAGCCCATCTTCACTATCGCTGTCAACTGGGGTTCGAGCAGCGACATAAATAAAACGGTCCTCGACACATATAGCTTTGACATCCCGAAGGATCTTGGGGGCTGACTCCAGGTTAAGCCATTTGTCTCGCTCGGGATTATATATGGCCACATCTTTAAAGCCAGGGCTGAAATTGCCATGGCCACCAATACTGTACAAGTTGCCTTTCACTTCAGTAAGGCCAAAGGAATGCTTTCTGGTTGTCAGGTGGGAGACTTGCTCCCAAATATTTCTGTTTGGATTGTACCTTTCTACAGTCTTGGCAAACCCCGGTTCCATGGAGCCAGCCACATACACGTACGATTCTGTCACCGCAACAGCGTGCCCATCGAGATGGTTATGGATGTGGGGTAAGTTAACCCACCTATCCTCATCGATGAAATACCCCACGCACTCACTCAAGTAATCCCCTCCCTCTGACACACCACCGATCACCATAATGACATCCATGTTCTGCCCAAAACGTGGCAACAACGCTACAGGACAAGTGGAATGCTGCAAGTTACCAGACTGCAAGTTCTCAGACCTCAAGGCATGGCTCTCCACAGCTTCAGACACTAATTTAACACAGGCTTCGTTGCTTGACACCAGCCTTTCCGACTTGACGTGGCGAGTAAGGTAAGTGGGCTTCATCTGAGACAACCTGAGCAGTTTAAAGAGATCTTCAAAGTACCTCTCTCTTTCCTCGGGGCTTTTCTGGACCCACTTCAGCACTGTCTCAAAGAGGATTTCTTCAGAGTCCACCGTGATCTCCGAGTCCGAGAGCCAGTCCCTGACGAGGTGGAAGGGCAACGTGTAGAACTCCTCATCCTGGATAACTCTGTAGAAGTTCCTCCTGATCATGTCCTGCGCTTTGAGGGCCAGCTGGTTCAAGGAGTACATGTGCGCCAGGCTGTGAACGGCCACGCAGTTGGAGAGGTTCAGCTTCTTCTTCAGGAACTCCCCACAGAACTCCTTCAGCCGGGTCAGGAGGAACCTGCAGGGCAATGGCACA
>JAOEHY010010718.1:0-15213 GCA_025447955.1 Psilopsiagon aurifrons | reverse complement strand
CGGCTCCCCCCGCAGCGGCAGCAGTGCAGTGCAATGAAGTGCAGGAGGTGCCGGCTCCCCCCGCAGCGGCAGCAGTGCAGTGCAATGAAGTGCAGGAGGTGCCGGCTCGCTCCGCAGTACCGCTGCCGCTCACGGGTTGCGGCCGTACACACAACGACGCGACTGAAGAGCGCGGAGCACGACCTCTGCCCTGTACTCCTCTGCCAACCCCTATCTCCGGGAACAGAGAGGGGAGCCTGCGGAAATGCTGCCCTGCTACCTTGGAAGCCACGGAAACATGCGGTTTCGGTGAACCCGGCTGTGCATCTTTGCATGCGATCTTTTCCGTGCGCAGTACAAGAAGAAAAAGTCTCATAAACTTTCAGTTTAAAGGAAACACTCCCGTCTTTAAACAGCGAAAGCTGGCCATAGATAACAAGAGTTTATTTAGGACGGTTTTATGTGAAGGGCACCGATTCTTATAACTAAGGTATGCGGAGATTTTGTTCCAGTACAAGGCTGTAAAACTTAACAGATCATTTACTTCTTTCCCTTCCAATGTAAGAAACTCACCGTACTGTTTTCTAAGGGAAGAACAAATCCAAACACTTGAAAGACAGATTTATTACTGAATATTCTACTTTGTTACCTCAGCAAATAGTCTGTACTCACCTCATTGCAATGATTGTCTTGTGGGGGTAATACAAGTACAATGATATTGCTGCCCCGGAGATAGCAATCAGGAGAAAGTCTGTCAGCAGTTGTGCCTTTTCCAAAGAGTTTATTGGGGGGTGGGAATTAAGAAAGTAGGTCAGATGTAGTGTTATATGTACTACATTCATCTACTTTGTATTTCCTGACTTTACATTTATTATCTGATTCATTCTGTGTCTTATGTGTTCAGATTATTAGAACAGTGAGAGAAAATACATTCATGGTAGTAAAGCACTTTTATATTTTAGCAGTGTAACGGCAAAATAATTCATTGCTTAGGAGATGTGAGAAGTCGCCAGTCTGAACCAAATCAGTTAATTAACTCATAATAGTGATCATTCTATACCAAAACATATTGGATAAAGTCTAGGTCCTACAGAAAATGCAATATTCCCTTTGCCTCCAGCATGGCCTGGATTTCATTCACAGCATGTAGTACTGCCCCCAAAAGACCATAATACAATACATTGCTAAAAGTAAAATTTGAGTCGCCAATCTTTTGATTTTCAATTCATGCTCTGTTTCATCTCTATATTTTTCAGTACTTCCATATATTCATGTATTGAATATTGACCAAAAATATATTCAGTTAATAATACTTCAGTGTGCTTTACATTTTGTTAGTATCAGAGGCATTGTAACTATTTCATAACAAATCATGCAACAGGTTTTTTAGCACTACAATAGTGGCAATGAATAATCTTCTAAACATACAGACAACAGAAGCCTTTCCATGGAAGCTTTTTCCAGTTTCTCTCTGCTTTTCCAGTTGTTTTAAAGAGTGCAGGAAAGTTATTATCACATTATTCCAGTGGAAAATATATATAAACTTTCCTTCACAATGTGTTCGTGCTTTTTTTCAGCTTGGAAAACCCCAACAATAAAAGGTATCCCCTACTTAAAAAAAAAAAAAAAAATAGCAAACACATTTTACGGGATGGAAAATTTGAAGTAATCATCCTATCCTTGACTCAACAAAACACTAAGGCATCTGTCTAACTTCAGGGCAGTGTCAATGGGCCAACTTAGCATGCCAGGAATCAATAGCTTGCTCAAGCAATTATTTAACAATCTCTTCTGGAGATCCAGCTCCTCACACATAAATTGAAGATTTCCATGTTTCACCAAGACATAGGAAGATTACTTATTAATGCTAAGATTTTTTAACTCTACCATAATAGAAGATGCCCAAAAATTTCTAGCAAAGTTAAGAGCAGATAAAATGGTGACAGGAGTTTGCTACAAAGTAATCAGATGCCCATTTCCTCTGGGATGACATTCACTTCTCTGAGTACCATAGGAAAGAAGACATGACCTGGGTTACAAAGCTGCAGGACTGCTTATGCATTGCACTCTTTCTAAAATGTATTCATGCAATTCATAGTTCAGATATTGCACCCCCAAAAAAACATTCCAGACTGAGGAAAATTTAAATATGATGGAACGATGTGCCGAGGTATATGTAACAAAGGAAGTTGCTACTTAATATTTTATATGTGATTTCCTTCTTTACAAACTGGTCAAAAGCTATACACAGATTGTGAGAAATTGCATCCCAATTACACATGGTGGAGACAAGCTATCTTCTTTCCATTCCAATGGAGTGCACGATCCTCTGAGATGCTGCAAGCATGTTTACTTGGGAGGAAGCTCATCTCCTTGCTGACACATTGGAAATCTGCCTGTTAGGATACTTACCTGGGTAATCTGTTTGCCTCTGTTACAGGGATTCATCAGTTTTGGACTCCTCTTCCTGGCTGTGCACACAACAGAAGTAACTCCCTAGAATTCTACTTTCTAGGATTCTACATATAGTATTTACACGTAGAGAAAAATAATAGGACTTTCAGAAAAATACTGATGTGTCTTTCAGCTCTGATGAACCAACAGTCTTCTACTGACTGTGTTTTGGAGTTTGGGTTACAAAATTGACTTAGAAATGAACTTCAAAGTGATGCATAAATATTAAATTCCACACATTCTTGCAAGATAGTAAGTATTATTTACATTGTACAGATGGGGAAACTAAAGCAATGTGAGTTTACTTGGGCAGTTTTCCCGACATCAAGAGGAATACCTGGTCTTTTTTCTGCACTCAGCCTGAACTATACATCACTCGCTTAAACCCCTCAGTATAACGTATGAAGGAATATTTTGTCTTTAATAGTGTATTCTGTAGCAGTATTTTCAGACAATTTATTTAAAAAATTACATAAAACACTGAAAATATGCTTTTAATTTAAAGAAATTGCCAAAAGGTTTTTCCTTGGGCTTTGCTCCAAAATTCACCCTTCAGCTGGGACTAAAGAAAAGCATGCATGTTTGCGTACATGCAAACAAAAATTCTGGAAGAAAATTAGAAACACATGAATATAAGGACTGAGTGTTTTTTTAACTGTACTCTGGTTTCAGTACAGATAAAGTTTCATTTATTTACTAATGGATGGCAATTTTTCTTGTGAAGGAACACATAGGCCTTATTCGTAATTCCTCCCTTCCGTTAGACCAATTATCCTTCTACAAAAGTACAGCCCATGGATGGAGGGTAGCAACTGCTCTGTCAAGGCAGCTCAGCTTTCTCTATAAAGCACAAATCTATTTCAATCATAAGGTTATCCTTCCTTATGAGAAGAGTTCTGCAGAAAGAAATTTTTAGTTATGACAATTATTAATTTAGTAAAAGCCTGATTTTTAGACTACTGTGATTATTATTGTTAGATAATCAAAATTTCTGTACAAATTTCTGTACAATTGCTATACTCATTCAAAATAATAAACATACAGAAGACAAACTACTTGAATTTCAGAAATTGTTTGTAAATTATCAACTCTGGACTGGAGGTTTCTTACCAAGCCTGCTATTTTATGAATGTTCCAGGGACTTTGTAATTATTTTACTGATTTAATGTTTCTTCATACTTCACATAGTGCAAAGTTTGGTTTGCCCGTTTGACTATTATAAACACTAGCAGTCATGGAGGCAATTCTGAAAGCCTTAGGAACATGCCCAAAGGCTTTCTGACATTTCAATTAGGAAGAAAAAATTAAAACTAGACAAAATAAATGTTAAAAGCTTTGGTTGGGATTTGTTGGGGGTTTTTGGGGTTTTCTTTTATTTATTTTTTTTTTTTTTTTTGAGTGAACTCAAAACCCCCTATACATCATTTTCAAATATAAGGTAAAACATTTCTGATAAGGGTAATTAATTACAAATATGGATTCTTTGCATTATCAGGTTTTTGGCCATACACGTTTTAGACTGTCGAATTTTGTATTTCAGTGGAGTAACTCCTCATACAGATCAAATTAAAGGAAGTGTTTAATGCCTCAACTGTATTTCATTTCATAGAATCATAGAATGGTTTGGGTTGGAAGGTACCTTAAAGCTCATCCAGTTTAATCCCCAGCCACAGGCAGGGACACCTTCCAGTAGATCAGATTGCTCCAAGCCCTGCCACAACTTCTCTGGGCAATCTGCTCTAGTCTCCCACCACCCTTACAGTAAAGAATGTCTTCCCTTGTAAAAATTCCCTCTCCAGATTTCCTGGAGACTGCTATAAGGTCTCTCTGAAGCATTCTCTTCTCTAGGCTGAACAGCCTCACCTCTCACAGTCTGTCTATAGGAGAGGTGCTCCAGTCTCATCTTCATGGCTTCCTCTGGACTCACTCCAACAGGTCCACACCTTTCGTATGTTGTGGTCCCCAGAGCTGAACACAGTACTCTGTGTGTGTGTGTGTGTGTGTGTGTGTGTGTGTGTCTCATGAGAGCACAGCAGAGGGGCAGAATCACCTCCTCACCTCCTTCAACCTGCTGGTTACACTCCTTTTTAATGTAGTCCAGTATACACTGGCTTTCTGTGTTACACACACTGCCGAGTAAGGTTGAGCTTCTCATTGACCAACAGCTCCAAGTCCTTCTCCTCCCAATCCAGTCTCCCTGAGCCTGTATTTGTGCTTGAGATTGCTCCAACCCAGGTGCAAGACCTTGCATCTGGCCTTCATGAGCTTTGTGCAGACCCAGCTCTCAAGCATGTCAAAGTCCCTCTGTTTGGCATCCCGTACCTCCAGCGTGTTGATCACACAGCACAGCTTGGTGTCTTCAGTCAAGCTGCTGAGGGTGCACTTGATCCCAACAACCATGTCACTGACAAAGATGTTGACCAGTGCCGGCCGATATACTGATCCCTAAGGAACACCACTCATCGCTGATCTCCTTAGACATCAAGCTATTGACCACAAGAATTTGAGTGTGACCATTCAGCCAATTTCACAGCAGTGTTTTGAAAATTAGAGACTATATTGGAATACAAGTCTTCAAAACATTGGAGGAATAATCCTTGCTTACTTAGTATTACAGTTCAGGGACAAAGAAAGTCAAAGTATTAGGACTAATAACTGAACAAAGATAATAAATTGAATGCAATTGAATACTATACCATAATTGTCTGTTAATTGTTCCTAAAACACCCAGAAGATGAAAAATATGTATCTCTTAATGAATGATTTTATAAAATTGGGGGTCACGAATGTTACATAAATATTAGTGATATTAAAGTCGCAAGCAATAAGCACTGACATTCCAGATCAAATCATACAGCCCTAATGAAAATGTATTGAGAAGCCTGCTTTATTACTTTCCCCGTGTAGTCTGAGATTTAAAGTTCCTCAAATACAGTGAAGTCTTTAATACATTTATAATGATAAAATGTGCTGCTTCTTGAACTAAATCACATGGTCCAACCAGGATAGAGTATTGTCCTCAGCATCTAAACAATAAAGCCTGGTTTATCTAAGCTCATTAGATGCATCTATTTTTGTATAATGACATTAGCTGCTCATGTTCACCTGATCATTCCTGTTGAACAGTATTTTAATTCTAGGCTTGCTTCTCCTGATGAACATTTTCAAGGAAGCTTCACCAAAAGGCAGTTTTTCTACTGCCTTCAGTTTGAATGCCTCTCTGCTCATGAGTCCTCACTTGGATTACTGAGTACAGTTCTACTATTCTCAACATAAGAAGGACGTGGAACATTTGGAACAAGTCCAGAGGAGGGCCATGAGGATGATCAGGGAACTGGAGCACCTCCCGTATGAAGACAGGCCAAGAAAGTTGTGGCTATTTAGCTTGGAAAAGAGAAGGCTGTGTGGAGACCTCATAGCAGCCTTCCAGTATCTGAAGGAGGCCTACAAGGGTGCAGGAGAGGGACTCTTCATTAGGGACTGTAGTGATAGGACAAGGGGCAATGGATTCAAACTTAAAGAGGGGAAGTTCAGGTTAGATATAAGGAAGAAGTTCTTTAGTGGGAGGGTGGTGAGGCACTGGAACAGGTTGCCCAAAGAAGTGAATGCTCCATCCCTGGCGGTGTTCAAGGCCAGGCTGGACAGAGGCTAGGTTGAGACATCCCTATCCATGGCATGGAGGTAGGATTTTAAGGTCCTTTCCAACCCTAACTATTCTATGATTCTGTGAATACCAAATTATTATTATATTTAGGGATTCACTTCACCCACAAAGCAGAAAATGACCTGACTTGCCCATAATCTGTCATTCCATTAAAGAAGCAGCCAGGACAAGGAGTTATTCATGTGATAAATGATAAAACCTGTATTGTCCTTAATGCCCATGTCCAAATAACAACCAGTCTTACAGGGTCAATTTAACATTCAGTTCCTTTACTGGCAACCTGCCATAGTACACATTTGACAAAATTCTAGAACCCACACAGGAATTTGCTTAGGTATCCAACCAGAATGGTTAAAGCCGTGAGACATTTCAAACATCAATTTTTCTACTAATAGCCAAAAATCTGGGTGCCAACACAGAGGGCAATAACGTTAGAAAGCATGTAGCTACAACATGCATTAGTATTTTTTCTCTTCTTAATGTCAAGATGCTTCATTTCAGGTTGGATGATTCAAAGTACTCTCTATGTAAAAAGTTTAACTCAAAATCTTGTAGCATTTTCCAGTGAAGTTTGGCACAGATATATAATACCCATGTACATCAAGAGATTCAATTAATAAGAATGTGGAGGATATGGGGAGAGAATTGCATAAAGTTGCCAAGAATTTTGTTGCCTTTTTCCAATAGGCTGCTGTTCTTTTAGGACTTAATTCTGCTACTTGTTATTTGTAGAATTTGTCTTTTGTGCTATGCAAAACATGTATTCTTACTACAGCCAAGTATACTGCCATTTTATGTACTATTTATTGCACATATACACAAAGTTTAATGTCCACAGACATTTTCTTTACTGCTGCTTCTCTAGGTATATGCCTGAAGGATTCCTAAAAGAGCCTGAAGGATTTACTTTTGGGAAATTGATGTGTTAAGGAATAAAGGCATTAAAAAATTAGCATGGAAACTTCAAAAATTGTTTTGGGGAATTAATATCCTAGAAAAGGAGGTAATACACAGAGAATTGTATGATTGTTAACAAAACAGTGTTTAGACAGGGCAAAGAAAGTACATTGCCAAGGTAGTCGATTAAATTTAAAGGAGAGTTGAGAGTGCCATTCCTAGGGCTAGGTGAATCTCCAGTTTTCGCTAGGCAATGTATGAACTATGTCTTATGAGGAATTAACTTAGGCTTGAAGCCTAGTCCCATGTCATATACACAAAGGCAATTTCATCCTTATAACTCTTGCATTTTGAGGTCCCTCATTTCTACTGCTGATGGTTGGCTTCCAAATAGAAAGCATCATTCAGTCAATTCAGGAAACCAAGGTGGTTTTGGTTATAAGACACAGTGTGTAAAAGAGCCTGGAGTTTCATATGTCTTTTTCAAATTTACTTCTTCAGTGGTGTTTTTCTCATTTAAAGCTATTGAATTGAAGTAGATTCCAACATGTATTTAAACAGTTAGTTTATTGAATCTGGCAAAAATAAAACTGAATCAATTTTATAAAGAAAACATACAGTTGGACTATTCAGATATTCTAATGTGTAACCAATTACTCTTTTTTGCCAGCTTTGTTTCACATTTCATAGCACACGTGAATTCTGGACATGGAACAAAACGTCTGGCTTTGCTCACTGTTTTGATATTTGATACTATAAAAAAGAAAAAAAGCTCAAGAATAAGCATCTGTCAGATAATAAGTTGAAGGATCCATCTTTTCCAGCAATAATAGAAGACTATATTCTGTAAATTCACATTTGGAAGCAATCCAATTTTTAGATTAAATTCCTGTGTAGTTCTATTAACATATTGGCTTTTGCTGTCACTGTGCTTGTGTACATACTGCTTGTCATAGCAACATACAGTTACTCTACCAGCAGCATTTGATTAATGCATAAATTCAACATAATTTCTTTGATACTTAGGGACATAAAAGATGCATGCGGTTTTGTCACAGCTTCTTTTCTTTTTAGAAGTACTAACAATAGAATGAAAAATAATAATCATACTGTTTTAAACAGCAGGTTTATGAAAAAGAAGTAAGTCCATTAACCTGCCCAAATTATTCTGAAAGGTTATGATAGTATTTCATACTGGATAGTAATTCAGTGCAATTCTAATGTAGTATTACACTAAAAAATCAGTTGGAAAAGAAGATGAAGTGAGAAAATCTTATAGCACTATTATAGCTCCCATATTTCAAGGGGTAGGCACTTCAGTGCTTTACTGAAATCTGTAAAAGGTAAGTAAATAATAATCTACTGTTTTCAACAAGGTCAGACTGGCTGATTAGGTGTTGAAAATGTGAGAGTATGTGAATGCTTGTGGTTAATCTTAACAGTTATTCAGAAATGGGTGTATGACCAAGACTTTCCAAGAAAGAAGCCATCCTGTTTACAAAAAAAAACGTGATGATTACCCCCTACTCTATTATCAGGGGCCCTCAATTTACAACCCCAAAAGCAATCTTTTCACATACCCTGAGTTTTTCCATTCCCCTGATAGTTTCCTTTCCATAAGGCTGCAATGGTCGCATGACTAATTTTTTGACTGAATTTCTCACTGTCATTCCTGTCTCTGTTTTGGTACACCCTCAGAAAGCTTTTCAATATCTCTCTGCCAGGGTCTTGAATAACAAAGGGGTCTTGGGGGAGTTCAGTGCCTGCAAAGCAGTAAGTCCCATCAAGCGGGGTTTTAATCACCCAGGTTTTCACTTTGTCTCACAGATCCTTAGCTTGCAAAAGCTAAGGGCAAAAAGCAGTGATGATCTACCTCAAGAAGCACCCATACTGCCTTGCATATTTGACATTGTCAGAAATGGCAGAAAGTGAGCATTTCCAGCTGTCCTTCAACCTATTTCTGAGCACTCTCCATTCATCCCATAGAGTGAAAGGAATGTCCACAATTCAGTTGATATCACTACAGAAACCAAATGGGAGCAGAGACACAAGCCTTCTTGCAACACAGGAGCATGTCCCTCACAGAGCCTGCGTCTGAGACACTTCTACACAGGACACAGGGACAGATTTGGGCAGGAGCCTTCCCACAGCAGCCAGCACACAGCCCCAAAGAAAGGGCACTAAAGTCCTTGATCCCACTGCAGGCACTGGGTTTGGGGGCCCTTGAGGAATGGTGTGGGTGGCTGGTCAAATATCCAGTAGGAAACGTGGCTTCAGTGCAGCCAAGATTTAATTGTAATACTAAAATGCAGAAGCCTAGAGTCCTCAGTAGCCATCATATTAAACATGAAGTACAAACAAATTTTAGTGCCCAGGGCTTTGCTTGGTTTAGGTGATTTTTCAAACCCCTAGACCTACACAGACAATTTGCTGAGCAACTGGTCTAGTGCAAGGTGTCCCTGTCCATGGCAGGGGGTTGAAACTTGATCTTTAAGGTCCCTTCCAACCCAAACCATTCTATGATTTTTCCAAGCCTGAGGCAATAAAAATGATGAATGTCTGAGCTTGCCTGGAAAAATTTGGAGGCTTCATTAGGAAGCCTCACAAGGAGCTCAACTAATCCCACACTGGGCAAAGCATGGCATGCATCCTGGCTGGAGGCAGGATAGAGAAGTGCAGATGCAATTTTCCCCTTACAGAAAAGGTTTTGAGCTGATCTTCACCCTACAACACAACTACCTTCTGCAAACAAGCTGAGGCAGCATCAGCCATGTGGAAGGCAGCCCCAGCAGCACCACCCCTCACAGCTATTTTAAGGCATCTTCCATCAGAATGACAATTAATGCAGGAGTAAGATGAAGAAGCAGCCTGGTGGGACAACACCACTGTGAACGTGGCTTTTAACATGCTCGGTGCCAGCTAGGCTGGCCTCAGAGGCACACAGCCAGGCTTTTGCCCCAAAACCACCATTTTTAAAGGGCCAATGTTCATTGTCCAAGCAGCTCTGACCTTTGGCAGCATATGATTTCAGGCTGCAGCTCTATAAATGTCATTGCTGCTTCTCATTACATGCTCCTATTAATCATTTTCTCCCTTCACATGGGTCCTAATCAATGGGGACAAGTGAACAGTCCCTTTAACCAATTCCTACTATTCCTCATTATGCCCTTTGTTCCAATCCCCTGCTTCCTCATCTGGCATTAAACCCTGAGACCCCCCACCCAAGCTTTGACCATCTCTGTAGGGACAACTATGCTTTAGTTGGGTAATCAATTAGCCAGGAACTGGACCACTGGCTCAAATAACTGCTTAGAGCAGCCTTAATTTTGATGAATATCTCTTCATGATTTTAAAAACCATATCAGCATGATTCCCTACGCAGCCATGCTTGTTAAAATCATAAATCAATCTATTCCATTCCCTCCAGAGGCGCCAAGACCTTTCCAGTTGCAGCCATCTAGCTACTGCCACCGCAGAGCATTATTTACTGGGTTTGCTTCATCCTTCTGTGGAAAAGAAATACACTCACCAAAGCCAAAAAAGCCATAAATAAGTGTTTATTTTAAAGTAATTAAAAGTTACCTTCTGCAGACTTTTGAACTGCTCATCCATTCTGAAGAAGCTGGGATCAAACACTTTGCTGCTCACCAGGAGGTCATCCCAGCCACTCTTGCCTGGAGATTTTGCTTATCATATGTCCTTGGCACCCATGTAGGGGAGAGGTAGAAGAAAAATACACACACATGCATGTGGTCACATACCTGTATGTTTAAAAAGATGTCTCAGCTTTAGACACCAGCCAGTTTAGGTCCTCAAAAGCCATGTGTCACAGCCCAAGGTCCCATTTCAGATCCCCATACCAGCCCATTTTATGCCTTGATGCTCAAAGCCCTTCCCATCCCAATTACAGCCTATCCACTCATATCTCTGAGAGAAAACCACCAAAGAGAGAATGTTTCCTTTTATGTTTTCTGTCTTTTCCTCCTTTTTCCTTCACCCTAGCCCAAGGCACAGGTTTGGGGTCTGGTCCTTACAGTGCAATCCAGGAAACTACCGCTGGTAAAGGGGGAAAGTAAATGAGGAAGCCTGAGTACAGCCATGCTACACAAGTGTTCTGTGAGGCTTTTGGGCCTACAGTCCCGAAAAAGGAAAGGGGACACCCTTTAAGGCAGCAAACTGCAAGTGGGAGAGACACGTCATCTTTTCAGTGTGTATTTTCACTGGCAGGGATAAGATAAAATGATGCAGCTTTGTAACAAAAGATTCAAGGGTTATTTATGAGTTCTCAGTTCCTTACCCCAGAAACTGAGTTTTCAGTCAACACTTTGAATAGTTCTCAAGACAGAAGAGGAGATTTTTTTGTGTTGCAGAAGGATGGACATCCACAACCTGAGCCAGCCCTCCGGATGAGGAAGCATTGCTCCATCCCTTTCACCCACCACCTTGGTACTTTTGGGACACCTCTCTTTGGAGAAATAGAAAGGGTTTAACCACCCTCTGAGAACAAAGTCTGAGCCTCCTGCCAGAGACAAGGTACCCAGCTTCTGCTGGGTGCCTTAAGTTTCATATGAGTAATGGTCTATTTTCGCACCATACACACAAGGATCACACGTTCCAAGTCTGCTTAAAACAAGTCCCTGTGTTTTCTTCACAGCAGAAGGGACACGCAGGACCAGCTGCCCAGCAATGCAGATGGGGCTTTCTGGGCCACATAAAACCCTGCACTGGTAAGATCCTGCAGTCATTTTTTTAAAATGTCAGAATATGCTTCAGGAGCTCTGACACTGGGTGAATAAAAGCAAGCAGTAACCAGCTCCCCTCTCTTCCTTTGCTCCTGTAATTGGCTTTACCAGCAGAAGGAAGCACAGCCATTGCCCAAGGACCAGACCCTGCAAGCACTGGGTGAGGCAAGGTCCATTCAGGATCAGTTCACTTGCTGATGGGCACAGCACTTCACCCCACTCTCCATCCCCTCCAGCAACAGCTTTTCCCCGGGGAAGTTCTGCCTGAGGCACACTAACATATACATTACAGAACTCCCCATTCAGCTCTCAGATAACAATACATGAATGTGCTTGACTGTATTCACCACTGCTTTTGAATACAGCTTTATGTCTAGTGATTGGTTAAAGGAGAGGAATCATTTGACTGAGGTTCCCCACACCAGTCTGTGCCAGCTGGTGTCTCAGCAAGTGCTGCCTTGCTGCAGAGGGATAACTCATTGCAAGTGAAAGCTAAGCTTCAACCACATGCTTGCACTAATCGTCCCAGGTAGACTTCAAACCTGACTAACTGCTAAAAGGCGAGGGACACATTTCTGATGTGCATGACCTTAAAATAGCATTTCCCCTCCTGCTACTAAATCTGCTTGTATCAGAGGAAACATTAATTAGGCTTAACTTCATGTGTCACCTTGCATAGGGGGAATGTCAGCACCTCCTCATGATCATTCAAGTTCCATCCAAATGCTCACAAAAAAGAAAGAAATGCCCCACATCCCTACAAAATTCATCATGAGCTCTATGGTGATGCACAGTCAGATCTGAAAATATTTGCCTGAGAATACCCAGACTTGTGGGACCCCCTCAAATCCCACAAAATGTCCAAAAGAGCCAGCCACTGGAGCCCAAACCCCATGAGCCCGGCACAGCTCCGAGCTTCCAGCCGCAGTCCTACCACATGCTGGGGTGAACACTTGGGAGAACTGAGCTTGGCATTGATTTTGTGTCACCAGCTGCTGTGATACCTTACATCAAACACTGGAAAGAGCAAGGGAAACATAATCAAGTTTTACGGCTCGTGTGAGCACACTGGTGTTGCAGACAAGATGCCACAAACTAGGGGCATAACTCCAGAGGATTTTCTGCTCCTCTAAGCCACAGACCATTTATTTACCAGGGTTTGTATATTGCTTACCCGTGGTATACGCAATCAAAGTGGTGATAAACAATGCCTGTATACACACAAAAGTATATGTGTGTGTTCCTAGATCTTCAAGAAAACCAGCTAAAAATAAGTGGTACTCAGCAAAGCCAAGCCCCCAGGGAAGGGCTGCGGGGTTTCTCCTGCTGTTCTGAGCAAGGTAACGTTTTTCCTATCATTGCAAGGGAGTTAACAGAGAAGCAAAAAGTAATTAAGCCATAAGAAGGCAGTGCAGTCACATTAGGATCCTAGGTGTTTGGTTAGGAGGGAATTTCATCAGTATGTATGAAATCGTAGTTAAAATTCTCACATTTTCTGTATGAAATCTTGTGGTGGGGTGCTACGATAGGCCTGTGGATTCCCTGACTGAAGACATGAAGTCAGAACTCAGCCTCGAAGATGTTAAATTGTATTCACGAGAAATGAGGCACCAAAGGCATCCAAGTGGGAAAGTAGAAGGCATCTGGAGGAGCGAGTCAGATAAGGGGAGTAACTAACTACAAAGGAAGAACTTGGCAAAACAATGAACTTTAGTAATGCACTAAAGGGACATTAAATAATGTGCTGTTGCTAACTGAAAAGATGTGTGTGTGCTAGGAAAGGCATATATGTAGTGGTTTGTAGTAATAAAACATCTATCTACTTTTTTCTTCCTACTAAGTCACCGAAAATACGTGTGTGTGTGTGATTTTTGGCTGTCTCAACAACAACAAAATCCCAATTCCGTAGTTACTGCAGGCATGGGAGGAGGATAGAGAAAAACAAGGCTGAGCGCAGCAAGGAGACGGTGCTTAATAAGCAAAGCCCTCACTGCAAAAGTGTGAAGCTTTAACCAGAGGCAGGACTTCAGCTATGCTCTTTGCCGGGTGACATCCAAGAAATCCTCAGCTTTGGCATGGACTTCCCCTTGCAGAGCTCACCTAAGAGCCCCTCCTGCAGAGGGCTGGGGGAAGCATCACACCAGTGTTTGTGGAGTTGTTTTTATTCAATCAACGAAAGCACAAACTGTCAGCGCAGTAAAAAGGGCCCCTCACTCCCATGTGCCTTTGCTCTGATGAAATACTAACTGTAAGCCACTATCATCACCCAACAAGCCTCTTCTGACATGGTGCCAGAAGAAAATGATAGAAATCCACAGGCTGCAAAGGCAGTAACAGGGCTGTGGAATAAAGTGGGATGAGGGAAACAAGGGGCAGCCTGGGCCTTTTTTTTAATTCCCCCCTCCCAAAATCGCAGACCAGAGCTGGATGCAACCGCTCTGCAAATGCAGCAGGCATGATTTCTATCCCTGCCACCACATACCTCCGCTGCTGCTCAAAAAAGAAAGGAGAAACATGGTGCATCTTGCAAAGCACAGCAAGTCCAGCTTCACATTCTGACAAGAGCTCACTGGAAAATCACAGGCGGGAGCACACAGATAGACACACAGAAGAGCAGGATGATGCTCTGTCTCTGGGTGATTTTCAGCCACTGATTGATTAATGCACAATGAGTCACAGCGGCTGGGGCTCACCTACTGACCCGGGTGCTCACCTACTGTCCCATGGGAAGTGCACGTCGAAAACATGCAGGTTTCCCTTCAAGGTACATAAACCCGTCTGCTTCACAAGCTCCAAACAAAACATGCTCCCTTGAGCACAAATACGTTTTCCAAACTCCCATGCTTCGGGACTCATCCTAATTAGGAGAGTCTCCTGGACTGCACTACCAACACCAAGGCAGCAACCTGGAGTTTTCTCAGCACAATATTATTTAATACTTACTGCCAAGCATCTGGTGCAATGAAGTGCTGTTGAAACTGATCTGACATTGTAAGACCAACATATTTGAGAATGGCAGCAGCTCTGTTGCAAATCTAGTCAGCACTCAGAGCATAGAATCATCATGGAACAGTAGAATGGTTTGGGTTGGAAGGGATCTTAAAGCTCATCCAGTTCCAACCCCTCTGCCATGGGCAGGGACGCCTTCCACTAAACCAGGTTGCTCCAAGCCCCATCTAACCTGGCCTTGCACACCACCAGGGATGACGCAGCCACAACTCCTTTGGGTAACCTGTGCTATTAAAAGGCATAAATATACAGAGGCTATTTGAGCCAAGATTGTAATAAAATATTACACATTGCTCAGCAAATTGGTGTCTAGAATACAGCAGAAACCCTGCTAACAGGGAAGACATTAATTTGTTTTTTAAGTTTGTTTAAAGCAGTTTTAACACTAAAAAAGTAAACATTTATAACTGAATAAATAGTTTTCAGTTTAGTCAAGGAGCATTCAGTTGATGTTGGCATAAATATTCA
>JAOEHY010010716.1:0-28807 GCA_025447955.1 Psilopsiagon aurifrons | reverse complement strand
AATGTGGAAAAAAATCTCTGTTTTCCTTTAATAACCTAAAACTCCAATTTCTTCTGGAGATAATGTACTCACATGGGCTGCAGAACTGAAATTCAAAAGGAAACAGAGAGCCTGGCTCTCCGGGCACATTTTAGAAAACCAGATGTATTTCTCTTGCTACATTACTTACTTACAGGGACCTCAGGCTGTACATCAACCCCTTACACAAGTAAGGTGCTCTCAGGCAAGTAACTCTTCACCATTAGATCCTTATTGAGAAGCTTTAACTGATGTCAGCAAAGAGCAGGGTTTGGTGTCTATGAATTAGTAAAACATCATTGCTTTTTACTCACACAAGCACAGGACAGCTAAAACCATAATAACATTTCTGCTGCTGTATCTAGTGTTCTCAAACAACAATATTTAAGCAACAAAAAGAGGCAGAATCAATCTCAGTTTTAGTGATTCCCAGGAAAGTCATCAAATAAAAATGTGAACTTTAAAATTGATCAGGATTAATTTCACTGACACTGTATCATAACATATATCTCTTTGGAGACTCATTTGTTGGGCTGCAGATGCAAAGAAAGTAAGGAAAGAAATAAATCAGAATACAATCAGGCAATTAGACTTTTGCCATTGATAGAATACTAAAAATGTCCGATTTATCAAAGCATTAACAAACAGAAGTAAACACAAGATGGAGATTTTCCTGGAAAAGACCTGCTTAGGAAAAATAAACCAACAACCAAGACCATATTTATCAATAAATTTCATTTCCCAATATTGTGCCTTTCAATGGGGAATGCTATTTCACCTGCTAATTTCAAGAGCGCAGCAATAGAAGGTGATTTATCACCTGAATACCAATACAGTAAAAATCCTATTCTCATCTCTATGAAATTGTCTTGCTCAGAAGAGAACATTCTCTCTTATACACTATTATATGCATATTAAGGATAAAATATCCAAGATTTACACGCACGCATATATACATGCACATCTAGCAATCTAATTTCACAAATGTTATATTGAATTTGGGTGGGATTATGAGAGATTCCTTTAAAACTCAATGATTTGGAGCTCCTCAGGATTTACTAGAGATCTAGATAGTGGTAATACTCCTCATAATATTACTAAAGGCATGAAACATTTCCATATTTCACAGTTGTTCTGTTATAATAATACAATGAAAACAGTCAGATTGCAAGTTTTATTCCCCATTGCTGGCTACAGTGAGGTAGAATCTAAATGATGTGATGTACTGCTGCCTCATGGATCATATTTAAGCTGCTTACTGTACTCGAACACCTGCAAAGATGGCAAAAGTGCAGTTCACATAGTGTCATCTTAACCATCTGAACAGAGTTAAGTCTTCATTTGGAGAGAAGATGGAGTGCTGGGTTACCTAATGAACTTAGAAATACCTGACATCAGGGGGAATGATTTCGCCTGTGAAATGGAGAGGAGGGAATAATCCTCAAATGGGGTCCCTACAAGAGAATTTTCCTGTCATTTCACCCTATGTATCTACACACCACCAGGCCAACTGCAGGGAATTTCTAAGCTTTCCCCAAAATGTTCCTGTCTCAGAATAAATAGAGAGCTTTTCAGAAAAAAGAGGAAAACTAAAGGAAATTCATTGTTTTAGAGAGAAAAGTGAAGAGTAGGAACTCAAGGCAGAGGTACTTAATATCTTAAGTGATCTTTCCATAAATGTTTGAGCTATTGTTAGCCAAAAGTCTGGATTGTAATCTAAATCTTTTATGAAAGAAATAAGACAACAGAAATCAAGCCCAGTAACACATTCAACAGGTAAATATGTGGTACAGTCCTGGTATAACGCAGATGGGATATAATTCCTCCATCAACTCTGCAAGTTGAATTTTCCAAACAATGCTCCAAAGTGGATATACATTGTTTCTTATCACTTACTTGTTTTAAAAACAAATAGCATACTTGTACCTTCATCTGAAACATGCCCAACTAAAAACTTGTCACTGAAGTTAGAGACAGCCCATAAACTGCAAAGGATTTGGCATCATGTATGTTAAATATTAGATTATAAGTAAGGCAAAGCACAAGTGTTTAACTGCTTATGTAGGCTTGTATTTCTTAATCATAATCCCTCCCAGAGAGTCAGACCAAGGGTCTTAAAACACCCTGAACCAGTCATTTAAATGTAAATCTGTAATAAACCACTGTAATTTATTGAACCCAGTCCCAAGCCAACTCCAAAAAGGTGTTTTAAAAACAAAGCAGGATTGTTGAGACTTTAAAGTCAAACTGTAGTTCTTTCCCCTCTTCTCTGTGTTATCCATTCCTGGAACTATAACACATTGTCTTTTGTCAGGGACCAAAGAAAATAACATGGCTGTCCAAAGTTATGCCTTCACTGCAAACCAGTCTTTCACTGCGTCTTTGCATTGATGGCTCTCCTGGTGTTACACTATTGAGCAAAGAGAAGTCCCAGTAGTTTGCTTTTGGTGTAATTTGTACAGGTCAACCTCAAACTGTGGGAGAGAAGTAACCACAACTAACTACACCAGGATGATAACAACATCCCAAAGTGTCCTATAATTGTGTCTTATGCTATTGTGCAGGGGAAAAGTGCTTTAAAAGTTTTCACTGAAAAAGAAAAAACTTAAGACAATGTGGAGAAAGGTTAAAGGAAGCCACAAAACAAAGCCTACCTGAGTATGAAGAAAGATTGATGCAAGACCTGTTTCAGAAGGTGGATTGTCCCCTATTTACCTTAGTGGTTAACAACATCAAACCCTATTAATTAGTGCAGATGTTGCTACTGATTCATTGTTACCACTTTATAGAAAGAACAAAGAGATAAACCTGTTCCTTCTCTATAAGCTGGGTTAGGATGCAGCACAGCTCTCAGTTCACATGCTAATTTCCTGCACCAGAAATTCAGACCTTCTCGTCTTTCATCAGTCCTTCCAGGTTTGTTTGCTCCTGGATTTACTTTCTTCCTGTCATTTCTGTCACAGAGCTTTACATACAACAACCTAAACCAAACTAAATATCACCTGTGTGGAGACTGAGGTGGGGGAGAGAGAATTTACTTGATGATACTCCAATACAAACACCATTTGGAGAAGGGAAGAAGCAGCAGCTTCTATTCCATTAACATGCCAGGCAGCAGCCACACTACAGTACCAATCACTTCCTCAAAGCAAGAGGTTTGCAGTCCAACTTTCAGCAGGAGCTTGCTAAAGTTCAGTGTTCATTCTCTGCCACGTGTTGGAGTCCCCACACTGCTCTCCCCTGGCACATTAGTTAATGCTAGAAAAATACAGCTGTCAATTCTCACGTAACAGCTGAGATTTGGGAGTTCTTAATGCAATCCAAGCTGCGTTAACACGAGGCATGTTAAAACTGTCGCTTCAAATATGTGTTGCTAAAACAGTCAGTTGTAAGCTTCACTTGTTGGATAGGCTGTTTACAGACTCACATACCACAAGACCAAGTTAATGTGAATAAAAACTGAAACTAAAGTATGAGTGATATCCTTTTGATGTGGCTTATGTGTGCACTTTCCTTTTATAGCAGATGGATATTTTTCTTGCAGGAGATTAAGCTATAAATTGGAGAATGTTTTCCTTGATGTTTGCCAGTATGGGCCTGGTGGAAATGAATGTGAAAAATGAATGTGAATGGTTTGGTTTGGTTAAATTAAATTACATGTCTTTATGCTCCTTGAAGTTTGGAGATGCTGAGTAATGCTGGGCTATGTCCTGCATTCTCTTCATAGAGTCTATGTTGGCTAAATGAATTACAAGACAAGCGTTTGGAATTAAGTGTATTTTAAGTTCAGAGGCATCTGTTTAGAGTCTTCTAATACCTTCAGCCCCTTTGGAAATATACTTGTTAGTACGAGTGGTATAATGTTCATTTCCGCTGGCATGGTCGTAGTAGGACTTCTTGGGTTTCAGACACACTTCATTCGACCTATCAAGGTCATAAACTCTGAAGATGTTCTTACCAGTTTTGTTTTCCTAACAGACAGGAGTGAAAAGATTCATTTAAAGACACCCTAAGTATTAAAAGCCTGTTGCTCCTGTTGTTACTCCCTCTAAATACCAAGAGGATTGTTATTTTTAAAGCAATAAAAAATGCAAGAGAAAAAAGCCTTGAAAATACAGGAACCTGTAAGAACGATGTAATTGGCTTGCCTGTAATTGGTGCAAAAATCATATGTGTGAATAAAGTATTAAATATCAAATTCATCAGGTGGACTGGGAGCAATAATCATTGGGAATAAATTGTAAACAAAACAGGCGTCAAGAGGCTTGAATTCAAAGCAGGAGGAAATTTCACTCTCTAAAATGGCAGAACTTTGGGGTTGGTTTATCATTTTATTTGGAAGGTGTTGAATTTCACATAAATACTCAACTGAAAGAAGAAATGTCTCAAACGCCTGCTCTTATGGAAAGGATTAAAGCCTGGCAGATCTATGCCCCCACAAATACCTAATATTCTCCAAGACATGGCTTCGCCAGGCATTGCCCACAAGAGAAAGTGAGGCATTTCTGTGCACAAAACACACGCAACTGTCACTTCAAGTGGTGCAGCTGCTCTGCAGTGCCCGAATGGTGGGAAAAGCAGTATATAAGTATATATAGTATGTAAGTGTAAAAGAAGAGGAGGAAAATGTTATCTCATTATGGCTGCTATTATTATTGTTGCTTCCAGTCCATGTTGGTGGTAGCCACAAAACATACTTGGCAGACACAAGGAGCTTGGATGGAAGAAACACAACAAGGAAAAACCTTACTGTGAAGGAAAAGAACTGGTGTAGCAAGGAGAGTTTATGTTCCAGGGGAAGGAACACTTCCCTACAGATCTACTCTGTGGGACAGCTGGAGCCACCAGCTAGTGCAGAAGCCCAGACAGCTACTGGGAAGGAAGGGTCATGCTCTGCACTTAATATCCAATGTACTAACTAACACTACATCCCCAGTCTAAATATGAGCCCACTCCCAGTGGCTGAAGCCCAGGAATGAGAGGAATCAGCTCTCCATGCAGCCAAAATCAGGGAAGAGCCTCTTGACAGAGCAGCTTGATACCAATATGAGGGAGACACCAATGGGGCCTTATCCAAGAAGCACCTGGACATTAGGAAGATGCTTATCATTTTTCCTGAGCATAACTAGCTGGGCACAGTAGATATTTCCTTACATAGGATCAGTCTTTCCTTTATTGCACAATGGTCAGCTGCAGGAATAGCTTAAAAATCTAAAGAAGGTGGAATCAGCTTCTTTCAAGACACACACTGGAAAATGTTACTGCCATTTACTTGCATCTGCAGACATTTGAAGCCCTTCATTATACTGCAGTTACTCTGCTGTGTAAACTGGACAGTATGCCATCAGCTGAAAGAAAAATGCCAAAGTACACAGGATTTAAAAGGCCCTCAGCCATCAAGGGCTGTGGCCAAAGCAGACCTATCTTAGATTAAACACGTCAGCTAGTGAGGATACTTGTCACTGAAAGCATCTCTCCCATGCACCCCTGGGGTGCTCCAAGTGGCAGGAGACTGCAGAGCTTTCTCTCATTTCCACGCTTCCCATTGTTTGGTTGTTGGAATTGTAACACTAATTTAGGATTAATTTCCTGACATTTACTTGGTTCCCCAAACTGAACTCTTCTATTTCCTTCCTTTCCCCATTTAAATTATTAATATATATTTACAGCTTACCTTCACCTTAGTAAGGATTGGTTTTGTCTGGGAATTACACTGTGATGATACTCAGGGCATCATTAGGTGGGTCTGTACTGAGAGTACATTGCAAATCCGTATGTACTGTAAATCTCTTTCTATGGGCTGCATTAATATTCTGCATATACCCTCTCAACCCATAATCTCCTAGAATTACTCATTTCTAAAGCCCTGCTCATCCAGGTTTTGCATTAGCTTTTTCCCCAAAAACTTAGCAGACAGGGAGTAAACTAAGCTAATGCGGGAAAGCTCTGTTCATTGGAATCTAGGGACCAAATAAATTGTGTTGGCACATTTTATTGTGTTTCTGAACAAAGCAATAAGGCTCTTACCCTAGCTGAGAAGAGCTGGAATTCTGGAACTCACTGAGAAAAGTTTTCTCTTGGAAGATGGATTAAATTGATCATTTTTTCCTAGATGGAGTGCACTTCAGGCTCATTTTGCTTTGTAATTAAGAAGAAAGCCAGAAACATCATTTACACATTAAGAATTTAATAGATATATTTTTCTAGCTTTATGCATTAGCACAGGACAGCCCATTAATGAAATAAGTCTTCCTTCAGGGTCAATTTAGATGGGCTGTAATCTTCTGCAAATATATTGCAAATGAGGATCATTTAATGATCTTAAAACTAACTGCCAGAAAAGGATTGTTATAACTCTCCAGACAACAAAAAAGGGCTTTGGCAGGCTTGTGGTACCTTTGTAATTAGCAAATGTTTCATTTCAACCCGCCACATCATAAATATGATCTTCTGTGGAGGTCAGTTGCAGACTCTTTGAGCTGGGAGGTTAAATCTGAGAAAGAGGAAGCCTGTGGTTGTGCTTGTCAGTCAATACAATGACAGCTCCAGCCCTCTTCTCTAATCTGGATGCTTCAGTTTGAATCGCACCTCTGTATGACCAGATCCTGACACACAAGGAAAGCCTAAATAGAAGGGTTTAGTAATAGCAACCGCAAATGGGTGAGGAGAATGAGTATTTTACTCAGGCCAGAATTAGGAAGTCTGACTGGTCATTGGACAGCCATAATTCTTCAAGGTGGTCACACAAAAGCACTTCTTCATCTCCCACTTCATGTTCTGTCTGTATCAGTGTCTTGCATTTCCCCATGGGTCCCTGCACTATCTTAATGCAATTGTGTTTTGTGTTTCCACCTGTGGTAGGCAGATTCTTGGGAACTGAGGAAGTATATGTGAGCGCATCAACATGGAATTTAGGGACTCTGCATGTTTTGTAATTCACACAACAGTCCTTCAACTTTAACTGCTCTACAAGCCTTTCCTGATACTATGGTATCACCCCTGGTATTTCATCCTAAAGACCTTGGTAGTGTAATAGCAACCTGAGCAACTTGTTAAAGGGTTTGGTCACCAGAATGAAGCATTTATGTTTCAAAACTGGACTCATGGAGTTTGCATAATGAACAATCACAACTGCTATTGACTCACTGGGCTGCACCAAAGGGAGCATGCCCAGCAGGTCAAAGGAGGTGATCCTGCCCCTCTACTGTGCTCTTGTGAGGCCCCACTTGGAGTATTGTGTGCAGTTCTGGTATCCTTGGCATAAGGACATGGAACTGTTGGAACAAGTCCAGAGGAGGCCACGAGGATGATCAGGGGCCTGGAGCACCTCCTGTATGAAGACAGGATGAGAAAGTTGGGGCTATTCAGCCTGGAGAAGAGAAGCTGGATGGAGACCTCAGAACAGCCTTCCAGTGTCTTAAGGGGGCCTACAAGGATGCTGGAGAGGGACTTTTCATCAGGAATGGTAGCAATAACACAAGGAGTAATGGGTTCAAACTTAAACAGGGGAGATTTAGGTTAGATACATGGAAGTTCTTTTCTGTGAGGCTGGTGAGGCAGTGAAGCAAGTTGTCCAAAGAAGAGATAAATGTCCCATCCCTGGCAGTGTTTAAGGCCAGATTGGACAGAGTCTTGGGTGACATTGTCTAGCATGTTGCATCCCTGCCCAAGGTAGAGGAGTTGGAGCGAGATGACCTTAAGGTCCTTTCCAACCCTAACTATTCCATGATTATGATTCCATGAAATACACCATGCACTTCACTTATAAATGCAGCCTGTGGGCACACTACTGGCACCATCAGTGAGCACTGTTAATAGCCAGTGCTGAGAACTGCTTTCTCCTTTTCTTGACAACAGGATCCTGACACAGACTTTCACTTTACCCATCAGAAACCCCCCACAGCCTGCCTCTGGCAACACTTGGCAGCAAACCGTGAATGACAGAATGCCAAACTTCCCCTGGATTGGGACCAGACCATGGGTTTTTGCATCTTTATAATTTCAATAGTCTTCTTTTCACCTCATGTTTCTACCACGCATAGAGACATGGATTACCTGGAGTGTTCCAGTAGCTCATAGACCTCTCCCAGGCTGACTGACAGTTCTTCTGACAGTATTTCTAAGGTGCCTTGTTCAAATAAATGGGCAATTTCTGAGCTCTGTTTGGAAAAGTTGGTCTCTGTAGAACATTTCTGATTTCTTGTACTACTAAAAACCTTGGAACATATTTTGTTTTAGTTCAAGAAACACATTCTCGATTCTAAAAGAGGTTTCCAATCTCTCTTCTTATTAAAAGTAAAGATAATAATTTTCATTTTTCTTTGCCTTCCTTCTTTCCTTTCTTTCAAGATCAGTTTTAGGCATTATTTTTAGTTGATTAATACTTACTTGTTTTCTGTTTCATACAGTAATAGTAGCATTTTTGGTAAATGGAAGGGGAGTAATTGTTGTTTTGGGAAAATTCCTTGATTGGGAATATTATCAATGATTTCAACAGAGGCCCATTCAGCTGAAGACCAAATATTACTGGGAATCTTAACCTCATCTTACTTAAATCTCTCTTGGTGCTTTTAATGGAAATATCCAGAGTACAGGGATCTGCATAGCCAGCAGTGACTTTGAATGGGAGTTAAGGTTTCGGTGCCACCAGCAAGAGACTCAGGCCCTTTGTTTTGCTTTAAAAGTGACTTCAGATTGTCTTAAGATTTTGTTTTAAAGAAAAGAATGAAATAAATTGTGTTTCCCAAATTCTGAGGTCTTTTTTTAGCATCTTTTACTATCTGAGAAGATGCTGTATTAGCCTGTAGCAAAGTGTTACTGAGCACAGCATTTCTACAAGACCTGGCAATATGAAACAGATTTGACCATCAGTTTCAAAGAGGGCTCTCTATTGACAAGTTGCGTAAAAACTCAAGGAAGGGACAGCTTGTGGGAATAATTTCTTGGAGAAGTCATTCCTTATCAATCTTTGCTCTGTGTGTACTGTTAAAAATGCAAGATTACATGCAAATGGAATGACAACCACTCTAGAGAAAACTATTTGCCAGCATGACTGTGTTAATTCACTAGCTTGAGCTCTAAGAAAGAAGAGAGCTTTAAAAAGGGTCTCCAGACATAGCCTGTATTGTTGTGCTCAATTGAACTCCATGAGGAAGCAAAGCTCCGAGGCTAACTGGAGGCATTCTGTGCTTCCCTCTGTTTTATTGCACAACCTCAGACACAATGTGTAAAAAAGGTCAAGACATCATGTAGGCTTTTGCATTAAGCAGCAGAACACTAATTAGTTTTACTGACAATGAGGTTTTGTGCTTGTGTTCTAATATTTTGATGTTTAGTTTTGCTTGAAAACGAAGTCTAACATGATACAAAGCCGCTTCTATTCTCTGTTGTCTTTCCCTCAGCATTATTTGAAAGCTCATCATGCGCTCTCCAGCTTTAGTGTTAATTGTTCTGTGGCTTTGGTTTTAATTTAATGCTACTTCAAAGAGAATAAAGTAAAATCTGGGAGGTATCTTATTCAGCTCTGAAGTGGCATTTGTAGAAAGCATCAGGTAGTAATTGTTTCCCCCAGATCTGTCTCTGAAATTTGTCCTCCTGATAGGCAGCTGCAGCACTGTCTCTGGGTGTTTCACTCAAGGCAGCCCTCAAGACACATTCTTGCTTTAATTTCTCAAGGATATTTCCTCTTGTTGTAATGATGAGAGGCCCTACCTGCTTAGAAGAAAATTTGTTAATAGGATTTTGCAACCAAATAATCTTAAAGGAGGGCTTTTGGGCTCTAGATAATGCTACTGTTGCATTCATTCAGAGTCTACCATACTGCCTATATATATATGTCAGAAACAAAGACTAGCCTTGGTGAGCTCTTAATCCTAGAATCATCGAATAGTTAGGGTTGGAAAGGACCTTAAGATCATCCAGTTCCAACCCCCTGCCATGGGCAGGGACACCTCCAACTAAACCATGCCGCCCAAGGTTCTGTCCAACCCAGCCTTGAACACTCCCAGGGTTAGGGCAGCCACAGCTTCTCTGGGCACCCTGTTCCAGGGCCTCACCACTGTCACAGTAAAATGCTTCAGCTTCTATCTAACGTGAACTTCCCTTGTTTAAGTTTAAACCCATCACCCCTTGCCTTATTGCTCCAGTCCCTGATGAAAAGTCCATCTCCAGCATCCTTGTTCCACCCTTCAGATACTGGAAGGCTGCTCTGAGGTCTCTGCACAGCTTATTTTCTCCATCTATAGAACAGTCACACATCTGATAAAGAGTAAGTTGATCGGTTTTACTGTAAAAAGTTAAAAATATGTGTAAATGTCTGCAAGGTTAAGGTCTGTTTACATTGTGTTTCCCCAGCTGATGTGAATGCACTGCATCCCAGTGAAAGGAGCCTTATTCCATCAGAGCCACTAATGAGCTAGAAGCATCATGTAATAATAATAGTAATAATATATAAGCATTAAATTATAACCCACTGGTTAAAATATATCCATCCCACACTTTCTGAGAAGACACAAGCTGCCTCTGTCTGTGCCATGAATCAGTCAAGTGCCCGAAGACAACTTTTGCCCAGATGCAAATCTGGTTTATTTAGTTCAGTGCAATACTGTGTTCATGTGGTTGAAGGCCTCTTGACTAGCTTGGTGAACTGCAGCCTGAATGCTTGCCTGCCCAGAATGTGCTGTGGAGAAAAAACCTCCATTTTTGGCACAGAAGTGCTATTTCATTCAAAACAATGATACTCTTAAAAGTACAACAGTTAGGAATGAGAGCATTGCAGGGGCATACTCAAAAGCTCAATTCAAGAGCCACATGACAAGCTCTGAGGCAGCTGTAATGGCAGCAGTTCAAAGGTCTAAAGAGCTCTAAGAAGAACGAAGCCAAAAGCCACTGTGGAAGAGAATTTGTCATAATTTAGGATCCTGAAGCACCCAAGCAAATAAAGCTAGTTAAAAAAATACATGTACTCTTCTTACATTCTAGGAGATATGAGGGAGAGGAATAAAACAGATGAAGCCATACACAGTAAAACAAGAAGGTAAATCTAAAGATTTTGTTCAGAAGTCCGCTGCAGTGCAGCCCTTAAGCTGATGCTCTCCCTTTCCTGCCCTGCTACCAGCAGGAACAGATTGGGTGCCAAAAGCTGTCAGTCAGAGGCTCCATTTCAAAGGGAAGTTCTGCTCTGCAGTGAGCAAGAACAGTAGAAACAAGGCTGGCTTTTCCTTTGGCACTTTGGAAGAAAATGGCCTAAGAAGCAAAGCCTAATCAACCCCAGATTTGGCAGCTTTCAGGGTTCTGGTTTCAGGGAGTTCCAACATGCAGTTTTCAAAAATGAGCCCGGTGAGGTTTCCTTGGCACCAGTGGGAAGTTGCACCCTCAGCTGGGACCAGGCTGTGGGTGATTGCCAGGCTATGTGCCCAAGACCCTCAGAGTGTGCATCCTCTGCATTAACAGGGGAACTGAGTCCTCCCAGCCTCTTACCAAGCCAAACTGGCCCATCTGGGGATCCTGCGATGGCCACAGACAGCTGTGTAAGAGCATATAGAGGGACACTGCAGTGGATAGCACATATCCAGGAGAACTATGGAAATGCTACCACAGTGCCTCACAGACAGTAGCTGATCTGCAGGGATTTGGGGCAAACCTGTAGCAGATCAGTAAGTGATCTGTAGGGAATGGGAAGTAAAAGCTCCTCAAGCTTCCCCTAAAAGTCCAGGTTTGAGCTTAGGTGGAACACAGCGTATGACCAGTCTACACTGGGTAGCTGTAACGACCTATGAAGTAAATGGGTTAATATATTATGAAGTAAATGGTTCAAGCTGAAAGTTCTCTGTTGAATAGAAAAACAGGTTTTTCCCCATTTTACAAGTATCCATAAGAAACAAGGATAGTATAAAGATCTTTCTGCTACTGATAAAGTGATCTGGAATATTACATACGGAAGAACAAAAGTACAGGCTCTGTGCTAGAAAGTTCATAACAAAACAGTAGTTTCTATGCTTATTACTAACTCTGTCTTGTTTCCAGTGGAGTCCTAATCAAGCACATTTAGGGGCCATGTGCTCTGATACCTATATTGCTATTGAGAAGACCCCTCCTATGTGAGTAGGTTTGAAGTTTTCAGTGCTCAGATAACAACCCACTATCAGGCATGAGGACGGGAGTAAGAATTTTGCCTGCAAGCCTTGCTGGAAATGTCATCTGCCCTCTCCATCCCTGGCAGGAGAAAGGATGTTTAATTCTTTGCTCTTTTTGCTCACCTGCATATTGAGCTTGGCAAATCTCACACCAAGATCAGAACTGGATTGTTGTTTGTTGGGGCTGGTTTGGTATTTCCTACTTGTTTTTATCTGCTGCGTGCTTTGGAAGCAATACAGCAAATCATTTTGGAAGGACTTGGTTATTAGCACCTCACAATACACAGTGTGTCTTGTTACACAACTCAATATTTTTAATTACTTGCCTTTACTAGTGAGACAAAATTTAGAGTCAAGTTTCAAGTAATCCCTTTTATTGGACTAATGCAGCACTATTGGCAGTCATGCTCTAGGGATATACAAAACTCCCCTGCAGGTCAGGAAGGGGTTGGCTCTAAGAATGAATTCCTATACCTAGAAAGCTGGTTTGTCAATAGTGTACAGTTAGCCCAATAAAAGGGATTACTCAAACACTGTCTGTACACTTAGTCTATAAACAAAATACCTGAGCTTTTTAGTCAACACATTTATGACTTGAAGTACATTCATTTTGTGATGAATTGCTCCAAACATGAAGGCTGGTCTGAATAAACTGTAGCTGCATCCTTACCATGAAAAAAGAGCCCAAACAGTGAATCCACAGCTTTCCTTGGTATGTGTTTGAGTGTCTCTCTGACATTCAGAGTAGTTGCATTGACTTGCACCAGCTGTGAGTCTATCCATAGACTTCAGTGTTAGTGTTTACATGCCATTCTTTAGAAAGAACTTTCTATAGCCTTATAATAAGACATTCAATCTACAAAAACCAAAGAAATTCACTCTCATGGAAGAGCTGTACCCATTTCAACCAAATCTGTATCTCGCCTGGTTATGATGGTTCTACTCAGGAAGGCTAGCACGCTCTTTCACTCTGCATTTGATTTTCACTCTAGCAGCAGTTGTCGCACCCAGAGGACCTGAGAGGTTATAGTAGAAGACCCTGACACACAGTGTAGCTTGTAGCTATGCCACTGCAACATGCTCTCTGCAGCTGGTTCTCTACACTCACCCACTGCCCTGGTGATTAGCATCACCGCAGAAACATTCTGGCACCGAGCAACTTGTAGGAGGTACCACAGATTCCCAAAGTGTACCCATACTTTGTTCCTGTTGTCTGTTAGCATAAAAATAAAAAGCAGCAAGAAGTTTAAAGCAAAAGAACCCAAAACATGGCAGTGACTGGAAGTCACACTAGCAGAGACCAAGCTGGAAGACAAGAGGCCATCACCCACTTAAACTACAATGCTGTCTTTCATTTCCTATATTCCCTAACTGAAAGCTTCACAGCCAAAATGAGTTCGGTAATTTAGTTACAAGCTCCTGAAAATAGAGCTTTTATAAGGTAATATAAACCCTAACACAACCTTAATTATAGTGAGGCAATCTCTGTGTTATAAATAATGACATCTTTGACCAATATGATGCATAGTAACATGAAAAGTGATGTAACATAAGCAATGTCACTGCTAAAAGTTAAAGGAGAACACATTTTTCTCCGACAGAATATCCACTATCAAGTCAGACAGCACATATCTGATCTAGATTTATGGTAGTGAATAATAGTGTCATGAATGCTAAAGTGTCTGTGGCTTTCAAATAGTTTGGCAAATCTGTACATCAAAATCAGTTTGAAAAGGAAGCACAACCCTTCCTCTGACATAATTGCAACTAGAATAACATCACATATACCTTTAACATGATTTTCTTAAGCAAGTGCCTTCATCTCTTATGCTGTTACTAAACACAGTAGAGAATGGCATTACATATTGACTGAAATACCTGGAAGAGGCAAGATCTGTGCATCAGTGAAAATAGGAAAATCTTTAATGAAATGAAGATTATTCAATACCCAGAGAAAATACCAAGGTTCTTCCTTCAAAAACTTAACAAATATTTTGGCACCTAGTTAAAAGTGCAGCTTTACTTCACAAGCTCATATTTACTTCACAACCTCAAACCACTTGAGAAATGCACAAACAGGTTGTGGTATTCAAGGATGTGCTTTATCTTAAATGCATATTTAAGATCAAGCAACATACCTACATTATTCCCAAGTCCCTGAACTCAATGGGATGCATGCATGTATTTAAGCACCTGCTTCAATTACAGCCTGAATCATGAATTCTGAACAAAGTTTGGTTCATCCTAGTGAAATAAACTCCAATTTGAGTTACCAGGAATTTTTCTGGCTGAAAATAGAGTAAGATCTTCAGGATCTGATCATCAGCCCAATACAGAGGTCATTTCCTCACTGCTTTTTGTTCCTGGGGGAACCATTGCTGTGACAGCTTCACTCCTTGGGACACTTTAAAAACTGGAAAATAAACAGGATCCCAGTAGAAGACAGCCTGCCCCGTGACAGAAAAAGTCACCAATGGGTACTCAAAGCTAGCAGACAGCTGCTGGAAAAGGAAACCCTCTGCAATAGAAGTAACACTACACCTCATTAAACAGGCTGTGAAATACAGAGGAACTAGATAGAGAAATGAAGAGTCTGACTTAACACCCGACACAGCCTCAGTCGTCTCAGCCAATCTCAGATGCACGTGATCAGGGCACAGACATCCCTTGAGATCACTGAAGGAGGTAAAGGTTGTTGTGGGCTGAAGTGTCCTTTGCCAAGTGCCACACAACTTTTGATCTCCCCCATTCCTTTTTGCCTGTTGTCTGAATGATAGAAACAACAATAGTAATTGTTATTGCCCTTACAACATGGCCATGGTTCTGGTTTTAGATACCTTAGATTAAGGTGAAAGAAGCAAACCCTGAATGATTCCAGAAGGATTTCTAACCCCTGCACTAACATGGCTTAGTCCCAAGGAGGAGCCCATGGAGCCAAATTCCTTGCAGTTCCTCTTTGCTGTCTCTATATTTAAGTACTTCAGTGCCTTCCCTGCCAGGGTACTGGGGAAGTGCTGAACTATGCAAAGGCGGAGAGAACATTGCTAAAAGCTTATTTTGTTTCAGAAGGATCTATCCAGGTAATGAATCCTAGAATCACAGAATCATGGAGTGGTTTGAGTTGGAAGAGACCTTAAAGCTCATCCAGTCTCAACCCCTGCCATGAGCAGGGACACCTTCCATAGAGCAGGTTGCTCCAATCCTCTGTGTCCAACCTGACCTCAAACACTGCCAGGGATGGGGCAGACACAGCTTCTCTGGGCACCCTGTGCCAGCGCCTCAGCACCCTCATGGGGAAGAGCTTCTGCCTAAGAGCTCATCTCAACCTCCCCTCTGGCAGGTTAAAGCCATTCCTCCTTCTTCTGTCCCTATAGGCCCTTGTCCAGAGTCCCTCTCCAGGTTTCCTGTAGCCCCCCTTTAGGTACTTTTGCTTCCCTTTTAGGAAGGAATATGCCAAGATGCATTTGCTGTTTAGTGGCTTTTGGCCTGACTCTTCATCAGCACACACCAAGAACAACATCAGTAAAGTAAAGAGAATTATATCAGCAGAAAACCAATGCTCTTCTGAAGCACCCACAGATTGCTGTAAACATGGAGTAATTCAAAGCATACACCATTTTCTACTCTATATTAACGTTTTTAACGTGATTAAACAAAGCCCAAAGGACACAATGGCCCTGGTAAGAAAAATGATTTCTTGCACATACATTTGAAATGAAATGCAATGAGACTTTGTGATTCAGACCTTAGTAGGCACAAAATTTAGAATAACTCTGTTTATCTGTGCAAACTTTCCTTAGCCTGTTGCAACTCCAAATGTTTTAACTGTTACACATGGGTGTTTGGTAGAATATACTAAATAAAAAGTTTACAAAGACTTTCTTTTTCTCCAGCCTACAAAGGACTCCAAATCTTTACTGTTCAGCACAGCTGCCTAGAATAGGCACACTAGAGCTTTTGTCCAGTGAGTCAAACTGAGTGGGAGTGAATACCATTAACCCTTACAACAGAATTATCTTATTCTTTTGATTTTACTGGCCACTGTAATATGTTTGTGGCCATATTTGGAACGCATCCGGCTTGATCTAGAAGGACACAGGAATAATAGATATCATTCAGATCATAATTAGCCATGGACTTGCAATAGCGGGATGTAAAGTAAAAGGAAAAACACTGAAAATGTTGTTTTTTTGGACTGTGACAAAGAGCTTTTTAAATGAGTTTGGGCATTTTTAGTGTCTGACTCATGTCTGGAGATTTCTGCTATATTCCAGAATCCTTTAACTTTTGTGGGTTTTATTTCTGCCTTTGACAATGACATGCGAATAGCTTCAGGCTTCCTACTGCCTTCTTGCACATATTGCTCTCCTTTGTTTTCTGTTAGAGGGAAAATGTCAGAGTTTTACATGGGGGATTTTGTGATCATGCCAAGAGTTAAGGAAATTTTAGTGTATCCTGTGATGACAGATTGGTCCTTTGCAGACGGAGTTTGCGCATTATGTATTCTCTTTCTTTACTTTTTTTTCATGAGACTACATATAACCTTCAGCAGGAACAAGGAAATATCACTTTAAGAGCCACTGATTTATTCAGCATTTATGGAAGGAGAATATTTTCGTTATTTTACCAAAGTTTTACTCAGGGCCAATGCATTCCACAGCCAGAGACTCTGCAGGTTTGGCACATCTGAGCCTGGCCTGGAAAAAAAGGAAATCTCACTTGTCTTATGTTGTCCTCATGCAATGATCTATGTAGATTAATTCTAATGTGACCATGGAGTTCCATCAATGACCAAGTGATTTCATTAATCCAGTATAAATATTCAGGTAATACAAATCTAAGCTTCAGATTTCAAGTGTCTGTGACTTAGGATGGCACACTGGAATGTAGAAAATGCTCCTTAAATTCCATTTGGGAAATTATCTAGAACTCCAGGAATAAAAACAGGAGACCTGGGCTTTTAAATACCAAAATACATTCTTCCTTGTGAGCAGGGCAGCTACACAGCATGCTATCCATATGGACATCAGCTTGAAGGGCAGATCACAGACATGCTGCTCCTCAGATCATACTCTCCATCCCATACTGCAGTGACACTTGTTAAAAGAATGCTCAAAAAGAGAGTGATAAGGATATTTTTGAATTTACAGTAGCATTTGATGGCAAAGAATTTTGATGAGCGGTGCATATCCACACTTGAGAGAAGGTCCAATTGCACGTGGCAGTAAAAGAAAGGTGGGTGTGAGAGAAAAAACAAAGGCCTAAAGTCTTTACTTACTGACATAGCTCCAAAGTAATTCCTTTGAAGGCACTGAATTAACAGTGGTGTCAACCTGATAGTGGAAGATGTCTAAAGATGGCAGAGACAGATGAGCAGGAAGATGGCAACAGGATGTAGAATAAAGTGAGAACAGATGCATATAGGGTGAGTGCAAAAATAGAACAAAGCCCAGAGCCACAATTTTGCTGCAAGAGCAGTAAACTATTAATCGTTGTACTGAGGTGATGGAGCCTGCAGCACCTGGGCAGCCAGTTCTGCACCTTTGTGAATTACATGTTTGGTGACAGAAAAAACTGTGCAAGCTCCTGCACATTTTGCTAAAAGAGGGCTCTAACTCGTTGTGTGCTAGTAAGGAGGAATTTCTAGCATCAATGTACAAAGCAAAGAGCTTTCCTGAGATGTTAAATTGGATATGACCATCATCTTGTAGGTTCTGAGTGAAGTTGGCGTGCTTGATTAACAAAAGCAGTGTGAAGAAAGCCTAAAACATTCAGAAAGATTAAAATATTGCTCAAAGTAATTCTTTGCCTATTGCCCTGGGGGGGGTTCCTTTCTTCCACTGCCTAGTGAACAAGGTGATAAAATAGCATTTAAAAGATGCAGGCAGGTTCTCTGGGAATCCAAGAATATGAAACCTTCAAGTGCTTAGCTAGAAACTCCAAGAATAGGAAAAGAAAGGGAAGAGGATGTACTGTGCAGGAGGTAATCCACATATTGCCATCTTAACACCATGGAATATTAATAAATCTCCATCTGCCTGTAGATTCTGACATAGAATCATAGAATAGGTAAGGTTGGGAAGGACCTTAAGCTCATCCAGTTCCAACACCCCTGCCATGGGCAGGGACACCTCCTACTAAACCATGCCACCCAAGGCTCTGTCCAACGTGGCCTTGAATGCCACCAGCGATGGAACATTCACAACTTCCCTGGGCAGCTCATTCCAGTGCTTCACCACCCTCACAGTAAAGAATTTCTTCCTCATATCCAATCTAAACTTCCTCTGTTTAAGTCTGAACCAGTTACCCCTTGCCCTATCTCTACAGTCCCTAACAAAGAGTCCCTCCCCAGCATCCCTATAGGCCCCCTTCAGATACTGGAAGGCTGCTATGGGGTCTCCACAGAGCCTTCTCTTCTCCTATGAGGTCTCCATGCAGCCTTCTCTTCTCCAGGCTGAACAGCCACAACTTTCTCATCCTACCTTCATACAGGAGGTGCTCCAGTCCCTGATCATCCTCGTGGCCTCCTCTGGACTTGTTCCAACAGTTCCATGTCCTTTTTACATTGAGGACACCAGAACTGCACACAATACTCCAAGTGAGGTCTCAGGAGAGCAGAGTAGAGGGCAGCATCACCTCCCTCGACCTGCTGGTTGCGCTCCTTTTGAAGCAGCCCAGGATACGGTTGGTTTCTGGGCTGTGAGCACACACTGCAGCCAGCTCATGTTCATTTTCTCATTGACCCACACCCCCAGGTCCTTCTCCACAGGACTGCTCTGAATCTCTTCTCTGCCCAACCTGTAGCTGTGCCTGTGATTGCTCTGACTCAGGCGCAGGACCTTGAACTTGTCATGATTGAACTAGAGGTGTCTGTACTTAGTTTTCTTGTTTATGCTGGACTCCACAAAGTGTTGCTCCTTTACTGACTGAAAACAGCCTAAAAAAGCCTAAGGCCTTGTTCTCACTACACTATTACATTAGGGTATGATATGGGTGCTGCTGCTGTCCTGACTTTACTTAACACACACAGCAATTCAACCCAAGATAGGATTTGTGCTCCAACTGATGGGGGAAGTCAGGGGAGAGATTGGGTTGCAGGTGAAAGCTTCCCTCCTGGCTAAGAATACCACAGAAGCCCCAAGAGGGCTATGATCTTGCATGCTTTCCCAAATTACCCTCTGATGGGACTTTCTGGGACCCTGTCTCTCTGCCAGCCAACCAGAGATAACCTCTTAAGGCATAATTACCACTTTTGGATGTGGGAGCTTTGCCTTAGTGTGCAACTGCCAGCACCTGTGTTTTCTATAGCTTCACTGGAGCCGGGTAAGCAAATAATATCTAGGGGTGAGACCTTCCTTTATAGCCTGTGGCTACGCGACCTGGCTCCATGACCTGAGCCTTCCCCTTCAGTTCCTTACTCATGGTTGTGCTGTGACACCAATAAGATTTATGCTTTGGGGGTCAACACTTCAAATCAGATTGTTCTCATGACATCACATGCAGGCTGTCTGGTGAAAGGGTGCGTAGGAGTAGTCACCACTGGCAGCAGGAAAGAACAGATTTGAGACATTAAAAAACCTGAGTCCCTCACCATGTTCTGAGCAGTTTAAGAAGATGCCTTCTGCTACTCTGAAGTCCTGAATCTGTATCACAGGGCATTCAAAGACCTGGGAGAAAGCCCACGAGACTGAGGAAGACCTGAAGTTCACATAAGCTTGCACGTGGTAGCCATAGCTACTCTTGCTGTTCCTAGAACTCCAAATATGTAAGAAAACTAGATCCAAGAGAAACATGGTAAGAAACAAGCAATAACAAGGACTGGCTGCCCAAAGAGAGAGAAAGCAATCCCTGATGATTAAAGACATATCATAGAAGAGACCTCACACAGGACCATACTGTGTGGGGCAGAAGACAAGCTTTTAGAAATGCTAGAGGAAAAATTCATGGCACTCACCTTTCTCCTTTAGCATTAAAGAGCTGGTTTTAGCTAATGGCATGCTCACATTCCCTTTTGGCCATAATAAGCCCCATTCTCCCAGTTACACACCCCAGTCTTTACCTCACCTCTTTCAGATTCTACTTTTCCTTTCTATTCTCATGATTTTGTTAACATGAAATTATAAAGCTGTATTTGGCAAACATAGGGAAAAACATGACAGGAATTTTGTCACTAGATCAGAGGACAATAATTTATCTTCATTGCAGGTTTGCTGTATTACCTATTGCCTTTTTCTGAGTCAGTGTAGCAGGTATGTGTAAAGCACAATCTCAGAAATTAAATAAAACGAAATACATAAAGGCTCAGTCATGTATTTTGATGGCATTTGGGAAGTTTGTACTGGGTTTCCCAGGACAAAATGTGTGTGGCATTCACTCTGTAATCTGTTAAAAATCAGTCAGTAGAAAAATGGATTTCATATAGCTGGTGAAATTAGGAGAAAGAAATGAAGCAGATAAGAGAATGGAGGAGGTAATGAAAACTCTCCTATTGACCTTATAAAGGATAAACAGAAAAGCAGGAGCTAAATTCTTTGCCAAAGTACTGCAGAAATAAACAGAAATAGAACATGATTAAAATCAGACTGAATCAGGTGGGGAATGCAGATAAACTGCTGCATCCACCAGCATAAGAGTGAACAAAGTGGCTGTCCCCTCATGGCCACCTATGACTCCCCAACCCAAATGATGAGGAGCCATTTACAGGTGGATCAGCTGGTGAGAAGCAGCCTTCAGTGGGGTCCCAGGATGAGGTTCAACTGGTGTAAGATACCTCAATTGATTTGTCAGTGTTCCCAGCTTAAGACAGTGCAGAAGCCAATGAAAATTAATGAATTAACTCAAATGACATTGCAGATTTTGATGGGAAGTATCCCTCAGAGAAAATGATGGAAGAAAGAGAGGTGCTTCAATACTAAATCAGACCAATGGTCCATCTAGTACTAGATATAAAATCCCTATAACAGACAGTTATACCCGTTGGGGAAATTCCTAATACCAGGTGATTTTACTTGAAAGTAAGAGGGCTTATATATTTCTCTCACCTGATGTATCTGAAGATGCTCTCCTTCTTCATACCACAGCCTAATATTTTCTTTTTCTCTATTTCTGCTTCACTGTCTCATGACAGGAGCTCCATAACCTAACATACTGTGTTTTCAAAGTGCTCTTTGGTTTCAGTAGTGTTATGTCCATGCGATGGGTCCTTTGTTTGGGTACTGAGGCAACAGTTAAACATTTTCTTTCTGTGTACGTTTAACACAAGAAATAACATCAACCTTCTTGTTGAACTAAGCGCAAGAACCACATTTCTGCTCCTATAATAGAGAAGTTTTTCAAGCTTCCAACAATATTTATTGGTCTTCTGGAGATCTTTGATATTTCCACTGTATCTTTTTCAAAGAACAGATGAGAAGGTCAAAGACAAGAATAGTACCTGGCATTGATACAATGTTGAGGATGATTGTTCGCTCCTTTCAAAATGTTTTTAACCAATCTTAGGCAGTCAGAAAACATTTTTACTACAGCATGCCCACACTATTACTTAGGTCTCCTTCATGAGCACTTTTCTCAATAATACAGGAGAAAGCCACCAGATGCATTATAAAGAATGGTCCCTGACCCATTTTGCACTGGGAAAGGAGACTGGTAACAAAATTAAAATGTAAAGTCTCATCAAGCTTCACAGCTTCAGTCATCTAAGCAATATGCTACTTGCTCACTTTGATACAAAGAAGTTTCCGGTCCTCCTTTGCTTTACACAGGAGTGCTTCTTTAATCTGGGTAGAGATCTTGTGAGGAAAACTGAACACAGTTCTGGCACAGGCTGCCTTACCTCTTGAATGAATTGAAGATACTGAACATTGAGGACGTTCTCTTTAATTCATGTTAGGAATCACGTATACAACGTGATTTGACAAATGTGGCTGGCAGTTTGAATTCAGTATTATGCCATTTGAACTGAGAAGCTATTCCTTCCTTCCAGAAGTGTTAAGTTATTGGAGAGAGATCCAGGATATTTCATTCATGTAGTTCCTTTGATCTAACATATTCCTAATTCCAGAACTAAATTCAGAATATTCAAGAGCAACTAGACTATTGCAAAGAGAAGTAAGAAAACAATTAACAGGTCTTGTGACCAACACAAAAAGAGTTTAAAGGATGGAAGGGACAGATTTCCTTGTCAACAGCAGCTTTTACCTAATGTAATAGGAATATTCCTTTGCAATCATTTCAGCAACAAGGAAATGGGATGTGTGTTGTGCTGAATGATCTTCAATGCATTACCTCTCCTGTTTATAGGCAGTAAGACATTTAAATGTGCACAGTGTACAAAGGAGTAGAAGTTTAAAGAAGTTCATTTGTTTAAGGAAGTGTCAAACAAATATTGTCCACAGCAAGCAGAAGCTCTTGGAAGCTGATTTCCACATAATTAATAGTGAAAAGATTCTGTAAGACACAGTAAGGGTCCTCTCATCTATACATGCACACATATTTTAAGGTCAAAGGGGACTCTCCTCTTGCATAACAATGGCCACAGGACCTCCACACTGGTGCCTCTAATAAGCATACCTTACTGTGAGCAGTAATCCATCTTGGAGGGGAATAGTCAACCTTCATTCCTGACTTATTTTTGCAGTTTGATGAACTCAAACTTAGCAGCAATGACAACACACTCGATCAGAAGGAAAAAAAAACAGAATCCCAAATGTGTGACTGAGATACCACGAAAAGCATGTTGGAAGAAAAGATGATGTTAAAACCCTATTTTAGGTGATTAAACCCAATTTTTTACCTTCAAATTTAACCCTGTTTCTTCAAACCCTAATTTTAGCAAACTGAGTGCTGTGGTCATGTATCACTTACTAATTCACATTAAGAAAGCGTTGAGCAGATGCACTGAAATAATCCTGTAAGCAACAGAAAATTTTTATCTTTCTCAACCACTTTGTCCTAAGAGCAGGACAGGAGTCCAGATACTTTACACCAGTAAAGCAGAGTGTATTGCAGTAACTTCAAGTCCTTGCAGGCAGTGTGTTACATGGCCAGCTCGTCGTGCTTCATATCTGCAAGATACACATATACTGACAGCAACGGACAAGAGAAAACAAGAAATTCATGCAGATAAGAATTTACAGGTATCATTCCAGCTAAAGGTCATAAGTAAAATCAATCTTGTATGGGAAGCAGATTTCCCATTACTGAAATATCCCTGGTATCTCATGACGGCAAGATTGCTCAGTACATCTCTAGTAATAAGGTTAACTCTGGCCAGTATGACTTATCATATCAAGAGTTATAGAAGAATTATGTTCAGAGAGCAAAAGGTGCTGGAATATGCAGAAGATGCCACCTGCAGCAAAGAATATTAATTGCGTTGGGGCTGGTGTAAAGGTGAGCAGACGCAAAGAAAAGAACTTTGACTGGCAGCTTCTCTTCTAACAGTCAGTTTGTGGCATGTGGAAAACAAGGGCGGTTACAAGATAACATCCATGTGAAAACAAGCAGGGGAGACCTGATGGGGATGCTGGGGAAGAGAGTACATACATTATTTTTAAGTGTAAGTAACTTACTGTGGGACAAGTCAGAAAGACAGAAATAAGAAGGGAAAGGAAGTGCGTAATAAACTGAATTTCATGGGAAATTATTTTCCATAGGTGAAGAAGTATTCTGAACATAAAAAAGAAAGGACACAAAACCATCAATTGTATTGTCGTGCTCTGTCTGTAATTAAGAAGAAGCAGTCTTGGAAAGACACAGAGACACAAGAAGATGAATCCTGCATTATATGAAGGTAAACAAGGAATGCAGGGGGAAAGAAAGACCTAAAAGTAGATAGTGTGTGTGCAACCACCAGGTGGTTGAGAAGTGTATGACATATGAGGAGTGAGAAGATCAGCTGGCAGAGGGGATGATTGAGTGGATGCCAGCAGGGAAGAGGCCACATGAAAGACCAAATCCAAGAAATTGGGTCTATGTATCCCAAGCTGGAGGTGACAGCGTTAAAGCGATGAGATAAATGAATCAGCTCTCAGGGCAACAATGATGATGGATAAGGTGGGATAGGATCAGCTGCCAAAGGAGTGTGAAAAGGCTCTAGAAATATTCAGAAATGCATCATGGAGGGGAGGGGGAAAGAAAAGGTACAGGAAGGAGCTTTTGGTTTATTTGGAAGGTATTATGGAGCACAAGCAACTGGATTTTATTTGCTGTCTCAGGAGTAATTTTGCTTTATTTGTATATATTTGTTAATGACTTTGTACAATGTTACTAAATGAGAATGGTAGGAGAATATGGGGTGCATTTTCAGTTTGACTCTCATGGCTAGGTAAGTTTGTGCAGTTCTTGCAGGGGTGCTGAGCTCCATAATGGGCCAAATATGAAACTCTTTCTCAGTTGCTTCAGAGGCTATAGACAGGAGGGCTGCCACTGAAATCCAGAGGAATTCAACTGTGAGGAAAATGCATGTAAGCCAGAATCTCAGCACTTATTGAATCTGTGGAGAGCCAGGAAGCTCAGTCACTCACAGGATGACGTTTGTAACGAGAATAGAAAAAAATCACTAGTTCTGTATCTTCACAGAACCTCACAAAAGCTCTGCTTTATCCCAGAAACACCTTCACCTTTGTGTGTGAACTCAGAGCACAGTGAAATGTGATGAGGAGATCCCAAAACATTCTGGAGAGCAGCTCTGTCGAAGGTGCAGTGGTGATTTTAAGAAAGATCCTTCCTCACCAGCTCCTCAGGCACGGTTTGGAAGTAAACACTCAAATTCATCTCAGATCTGCAGTGTTCAGATCTCCTGTGGACTGAGCTTTCTTTATGAATCAAAGGGCAATTGTTCAGGCTCTCTGCTGAGTGAGGACAAAATCCCTGACTTTCTTCATAACAATGTCAGCCTTCCCTTCTGAGGAAGAACTCCAGTTGTTTTACAAGTAAAATCAAATATTGCAGTCCCCTTGGAAAACATTTATTCTGGGCTGAATCCCAGAAGGTGCTGAGTGCCTTCAACTCCCACTGCAGTCATGTGGGACTGAATGTGCTTAATTCTGTGCATGATCCTAGAGATTTTCCTAAAGTGTGACAGCCAGATCCTCCATATTTTAACCTGAGGCACTCCTTACTCCTTCAAATAGAGCACAGCTTGACCCTGCAAGTCCTTAACATGAAAGGTTGCACTTACTGCTGTGCCCAGTACCACTAACAAGAACCTCTACCATCCATAATAAAGTTTTGCAGAATGAAGCCTTCAGTAAAATTTATGTCACTGACCTAAAACCAACAGCTGCAAGAGAAAAGTAAAACTGTGATGAAAATTCCCAACCCATCAACGTGGGTATTGCACTGCTTCAGCTTCAGACAAAAGCTTATTAGCTCTATCCTTCCAAAATGCTGCAGTCTAAACAGCTCAACTACAATCATTAAACATCATGGTGGCTTTTCTGTACAACCTAAGGCCTCAACACTTAAGCACAGTTTAAATACCATTGATTAAAATTGTATTGAAGAGATCATCAGTAAGGTAAATAAATTCCCCTTTGCAGTCTACACAGTGGAATGAGCACATGTCAGCTAAACACCAGTGTCCGATTTTATGTCTTGCAAATGCCCCCATATTTAGAAATGTATTATCCAAAGGGTGAGGAGTTAAGACAATGAATAGTGATACACTATCTAAAGAGAAGACAGGGATTTGATCTGATCACAACATCGCTATTTGTATCTGAGAGACACTCAAAGAGCGCCTAGGATTAACTTCATGCATCTGGCACAGTATATTGAGTGCGCCTGTGTGTTTATGTGTATGACTCTTCTGTCTATGAAATGGTTAAAAGTTAAGGTTACCCATCCAAGGAGTAGAAAATGAAGGTTCTCAGTTTGATGGACAACAGCTCAGAGATCCCTGATGTCCCAAAATATTAGGTTTCTCTTCTAATAATGTTGGAAATATTGCCTACTGTCATGATTAATCTCAGCAGCAGCTCCGGCTGATTGCAGGTGACGCAGTCACAGCGCAGTGCCTGTGTTGGTTTCCACACACCGTCAAATCTGCTACAAATGCAGGGGTGAAGGGGAAAGAACTGTGCTACCAGGTATCCTAGTGGCTAATAGATTGTGACATGAAAGAAGGAAACCTTTATTTTAATTCAAAAAACAAAAGCCAAATAGCAAAACTTCTGTACGTGCCTAACTTCTTTTTTTTCTCTTCCTCAAGTGGAAAACATTCCCTTGCTAACAACATCTTGGCTGGCATCAAGGGAAAGTGGAGGGATTTGCAGATGTGGAGGAAGACATACAAAACATTTTTCAAATCAAAGGCTTGAATTATTGCACTGGGTTCATGAAGTTTCACAGGCATGTAGACACACCATTGTCTGCCCCCTGGAACAAGCCACCCTTTCTTCTAGAAGCAAAACCAAGCCAATAGTTCTTACAATCCAATCTGTATGTAGCAGGGAGCTATCTATATTTTGGAATTCTTTGCATTGTCTGTGGTCAGGGTGTGCTGTTTTGGCCCAACAATGGCAACATTGATTTTAGAATTTCAGAATTTTGGTGCATAGAACAAACTGTGAAACAAAACCGGCCTGCTCTCAATAGTACAACAACAGTGCTCTTACATAAACTTGCCTTGCCTCGCTATTTTCCATAGTCAAAGATCAATACCAGTCATTCAGCCAACATTATTAAAGCCATTTATCAGAGACTTTTTTTGCCTTGTTGCTAATAAAAAGGGTTTTGCCGACAAAGTTATGTCATCTTCCGCTCACTCGGGAGCAGCGCAGATAATCGGCTTTGTTGTGGCCCCAACAATCAGGCCTTGTTTGATGAACTTACATTTATGAAGTGAAAGTATTTGGAAACTGATGGTACATTGAAGTTTGGTTGCCATGGGCAATAATCATCCCCAAAAAGTCATGACCTCCCTGTTATGCAGCTAGTAACTAATTGAAATGATACAAATTACTCTGATTCTCTGTCTGCCAATTTAGAGGCTGGTTGTGGTCAAGGGTCAAATGAGCTCCTATTCATGAAGCGGTGTTTGATGTGGCTGCTGCCATAGCGAGGGGTTTGGTGTGGACGCGGTGACTCCTCTGGACATTACCCCATACGGGGGACGAGAGTGTTACACACATAGCAAAACAATAAGCCTACCACCACTACCTTCAGCTGACACATCAAAAGCTTCTCCTTGTCAGTCACTTAGCAGTAGTTGCTACCAATCAGGACATGGTTTACTGGGTAGAAATAAGTGTTGTATTCATCCCCAAGGGCTACTTGATACATTTAACTGACTCTACAAATGCCTCCTGAGGTAGTTCTAAGAAATCAAAGTACCATTCTGCTTGCACTCAGTTCACTAGGAAAAACAAAGACCTCCTTTTCTGTGCAACAGAGCAAGAGAAATTCAAATCTGATGAACTATCTGAGGTGTCATCCTTAAAAAACATTTATGATAATTCTGTGATGTGTTAAAAGAATACAATGTTTGTCTCGGTAAATATGGGGAGCTCAACACTAAAAAAGTTAATAGTATAATGGGATTTTTGTCCTTTAGGAAATCCAAAGTAATTCCAGGGAATGTTGCTCAAAGGCTTATTAAATATGTGCCAAATGTATTGGTTTACTGGGGAACATTTGCAATGACATTAAGGAGGTTTTTTTCTTTGTCTAAGCTCCTGCAGCTTTAATGTGTCTTGATCTATTAAAAATGTGAGAGAAGAACCCATGCCACGTGCACAAGGCAGGCTCCTGGGATAATGAAGATTAACATTTCCTGTATTTCAACACTATTTGAAAGATTTACCCTGTAGTTTGAGTCCAGGATGTTTCAACAAACATTTTTGTCAGTACCAAAACTGTGCACCATCTACTGGGGACAGATATGATTCTAATGACTGGATTTATCTCTTATCTAGCAGGTTTTCTCTCGGCTGAAATACATAACTATGCAACTACAGCCTGAGTAGCTCGGAATGATGCAAGCCAAGAATACAAAGTTGCAAGTGACATAATACATCATTCTACCAGGCACTCTCATTGGGCTCTCCTCCAAGATTCGCTCATACCTCCTGCGCAATGCAGAAACAGATATGCTATCAATTCTCAGATATGCCTGAAGGAGCTGCTAAAAAATACCAACAAATATATATTTAAACCAGTGGGGATGGAACTGGTCTCATTCTGGATTCTGCTCTGATCTCCATAATGAAAGATATGAGTGTGCTAAAGCCACAGACATCTTAAGTGTTAACTAGTTGTGATGAGTACTCTGGAATTTCCGTAAGACCACAGAGCTCAGAGCAGGGTCACTGTTGCAGTGTTCCATAGAGTCACAGACTGGTTTGTGTTGGAAGGTACCTTAAAGTCCATCCAGTTACAACCCCCTGCCACAGGCAGGGACACCTTCCACTAGACCAGGTTCAACCCCCATCCAACCTGGCCTTGAACACTGACAAGTATGTGGCAATCACAGCTTTTCTGGGCATCATAGAACCATAGAATAGTCAGGGTTGGAAAGGACCTTAAGATCTTTCAATTCCAATCCCCCTGCCATGGGCAGGGACACCTCCCACTCAACATATCACCCAAGGCTATGTCCAACCTGGCCTTGAACACTGTCAGGGATGGAGCATTCACAACTTCCCTGGGCAACC
>JAOEHY010010715.1:0-28733 GCA_025447955.1 Psilopsiagon aurifrons | reverse complement strand
GGGTCAGGTGCCCTGTCTCTGCTTCCTCCCGGCTCCCCCTCCTCCCTGGCAGAGCATGAGGCTCCAAAAGTCCTTGGACAGACCAAACATCACTAAGCCATAACTAAAACATCGGTGTTATCAGTGCTGTTCTCAGGCCACAAGTCAAAAACACAGTGCTGCACCAGCTAGTAAGAAGGAGAAAAATGACTGCTACTGCAACATTCATCATATTTGGTTTAAGGCTATCCATGTAAATTGTTAATGAGGTGAAAAATCCAAGTGTATCGAATAGGGTGGAAGAAAAGCAGCTGGATTTCTTAAATACTCATTTTGCAATCAGGTTGAGTTTCTGATATTTCTAATCCCTTAAATAAAAATGTTTGGAAGAACCAAGTTATGATTTATCTTATTGTTACCTCCCTTAAATCTTTTAAAAGGTGCATCTGATCACGTTAACGCTTAGATCAGCATGAGAAAGATCTTGGACATCAGAGGAAATGAGAAATGTCTTAGTTCTGGTACCGTTTTGTTTGTGATTTTATAGCTGGTCACCAGCTGACAGGTATGCAAGTCAGCAGTCAGTGCTGCTTGGTTGGGTACCTTTCTATATTTGTGAAAATCGTGGGCAAATTGCAGATTCTTACACCTTCTTCTTACAGCAGGATGCTGATGTTGACTTGCTAAGTTTTATGTGTTTCTTGATAATGTTCCATTCCATTGTCTTTTGGACTCTTCATTAGGGACTGTAGTGAGAGGACAAGGGGTAATGGGTTCAAGCTTAAACAGGGGAAGTTTAGATTGGATAAGGAAGAAGTTCTTTACTGTAAGGGTGGTGAGGCACTGGAATGGGTTGCCCAGGGAAGTTGTGTTAAAGGCCAGGTTGGACAGAGCCTTGGGTGGCATGGTTTAGTGGGAGGTGTCCCTGCCCATGGCAAGGGGTTTGGAACTAGATGATCTTAAGGTCCTTTCCAACCCTAACTATTCTACTATTCTATGATTCTGTGATATGATTTATCTGCAAATCATGGTGCTCCCTCTAATGTGTATTATTCAGGTCATATTAGTGACTTTTTTATGACTGAAGGCCAGAACTTAATCTTGTGATGGCCAGAAAAGCACCATAAGACAGATGTTGTAAAATGTCTGTTTAAGGACTTGATCATGCTATTTAGCTACAAAATTGGACATTGAGACATTGGGTTGCTGTTGATAGAGAAGTAATACTCTTACCTCATGGACATCTTTATATTAGTTATACTCTAGCTTACTATATGAAATGGACCTGAGGGTAGAATTTCCTAGTGAAATTTGGTAACCTAGACTCTGCAGGTCAGTCTAGATCCTTCCCATGATTCCTGTAAACTTGCTGGCTACAGTAATTGCCTTTATAAAGAAAATACCAAGAAAAAGATAGAAAAAAAGGTAGGAAAAAAAAAACCCAAACCATAGTATGTCACCAGCAAGTGTATGCATGAACGAAGGAGAGGTGTGATGGGGGTTTACTGAAACTGCAGTTCAGAAACTATCTACAACTGGTCACACAAAAGAAAAGGAGAGTAACAGGTTTGAAGAATGTCAGTGTCAGATGAAGCTGAGGATGATTGAATGGATGCAAGGCTTCGGTAGGTGATTAGCAGCATCTCCAAAGGCAGCAGCACATTTTGAAGGAGGTTAAGCCTCTGACAGAAGGACATACAGCAAATTGAAAGGATTTCATTAAAGCTGTGATCACTTGCAGCTGGAGCAGTTTCAACCCAGAGCAGTGATATTTGATCCATATGAGAATTAACCCCTGAATAATTTTGATTTTCAGGCTGGTGTGGAAACATAAGTTAAAATTGCTTAGCCAAAATACACTGATTAGAAACTACACTGGCACAGGGCTGGGTCAGGTACTGCTGTTTTATAGTCAGCAATATCTGCAGTGGGAATGGGGAATAAAACTACTGTTACAGCTTTAGACATCTGATTGAAGTCCACCCTACCATTTGTCCACTAGAGCCTTTAGAAATAAAAGGTGATCTCAGAGCCGAAGTGAGATGTTGATTATTGGTTTAGTGCTTTTTCTGTCAAATCTTCACTGTACTTTCCATTTAATAATAAGAAATATTAAGCATACCCTCCTGCTTGTCTGGTTTCCATTTAAATGTATTTTTATGATTATTCTTTCAATTTATGCTTCTTCAGCTCCAAGACAGACTTGTTTTTTGCTTTTAGTACTGTTGAACTGGTATTTCATTACAAGTAGATTATTCATCCATTTTCTTGCAATTATTTTTTATAAATCTAGTTTTAGAGCTGTTTAGTTTTACGTCAGTGGAATGGCCAGCAAGGGAATCATAGAATCGTTTAGGTTGGAAAAGACATAAATTTTTCCTGATACCCAATCTAAACCTCCCTTGGTGCAGCTTGAGGACATTTCCTCTTGTTCTATCACTTGTTAACCTGGGATAAGAGATCAATGCCCACAGCACTACAGCCTCCTTCCAGTTAGTTGTAGAGAGTGATAAGGTCTCCCGTTTTCTCCAGGCAAAAGAGGTCCCATTCCCTCAGCCGTTCCTCATCACACTTGTGCTTCAGACCCTTCACCAGCTTTGCTGCCCTTCTCTGGGCTTGCTCCAGCACCTCAATGTCTTTCTTGTCATGAGGGGCCCAGAACTAAACACAGAATTCGAGGTGTGGCCTCACCAGTGCTGAGTACAGGGGGATGATCCCTGCCCTGGATCTGCTGGACACACTATTTTTGATACAAGCCAGGATGCTGTTGGCCTTCTTGGCTGCCTGGGCACAAGCTGCTTATGTTCAACAGCTGTTAGTCAGCATCCTCAGGTCCTTTTCCACCAAGAAGCTTTCCAGCCACTCTTCTCCAAGCCTGTAGTGTTGTATGGGGTTGTTGTGACTTAAGTACAGGCCACAACCCATCGATCCAGCCTGTCCAGATCCAGGAAGTAACACAACACAATCTATTTTCATTATCATTTCTATGTACTGTGGCATTCTCACAACAAGTAAGAAAGAAGCTGCACTGGACTTTATGGTAGGGACTGCAGTAATTAATCTTCATTAGGATCACTGCAATGGCTTTTGAATTAAAATTTATTACATGGAAAAAAGGTTTGTGGCATAGCATGTTTGATTAGCAAAATGCCAATATTTATTGAATAAATTATTCCTAACTTTTCTTAACTGTATTTTTTTAGCAGAGTAATTCTTTACTCCTGTACATTAATTTGGGAAGGGGCTCATGTGCACTGTATTGCAGCCTGGAAACTTGATTCCTGGCCTGTAGTTCAGTGACAAAGCTGGTTTGTTTCCAGAGCAGTACTGGTAAACTAGGCACCAGAACAAGCTCTGATAAATGTTAACTGAAGCAGAGCCTATCTAGAGATCTCATGTTGTTTAAACAACAGCAACTTGGCTGTGTGGCTGCACATTTCAAATGTGTGTGACTCTCAAGCACTTTAAATCTTAACCTTACAGCTTGCCAGGATATACGTTGAAGCCCAGAAGTGAGTTAGAAAATAACAGTTACAAGCTTTCTGTGTTTTCCTGGTATCACCTCAAAACACACTTGAGATTTTAGGGGGTTTATTAGCTAGAGTTTCTTGGTGAATAGCTATCAGGGTCATAGTTAAATCCCCTGTTTCCCAGATGAAATTCATATATGCTGGCATTTAAGGAACAGGATTTGTAAGCTGTACTTTAGTGTTTGAGTAATAAACACTACTTATTAAATGATAGCATTGTCCTTTGTTGTTACAGCTGTGCAAATGGTGACCACAGAAATTGCTGTGCCTGTTGTCAGCTGTTAGTACCTCCTCGCCTGTGCAAACACAGTCTGTCTCAGTAAATCTTTCCATCACACAGCTTCAGACCACGAGGGTCATTCAGGCAGCTGAAAAGCTGAATTGCACCAGATAGAAAAAGGAAGGAATTGTAATCCAGCTGCACATGGTGCTTTCTAAGTGTTATAAATAGAAGATGAAAAGACTCAGTGACTTTGGTTTGGATCTCAATTATGGGGTTGCTTTCTAACTGCATTTTTCTGTTAGAAAATGGTTCACCTTAGAATAGCTTTATTTTGTTTTGGCTATTTGTGGATGCCAGCTGGTAGCGCAGCAGGTTGTGTGTTTGTGAGGAATAAGGGGCCATTTATATCCATGGGAAGTGACCAACTATAAGAAGATCGGCTCTGCAGGGTGGGCTGATGGGCAGCCCTTTGATCAATGGAGACTGAGGAGGAATTCATTTGACAATAAATACAAAAGTCATCCACATATACCTGCTTTCACACTCTCGGCCCTTTTACATGTGCACCTCAGAATTACACCTATTGCATCTCCTCCAAAGAGCTTTCTGTCCAAACAGGTAAGGAGAAGCACCCAGATAGAGTACAAGGTACCCTTTGGCATCATGATACCAGACATCTTTTCTGGTGGTTTTCCAGCTTCCTTTTAAAACTGACACTTTTACCCTTCATAAAAGCTACATCTCCGACTTCTCCTCCAGAGTAGCACAGTCCCTCTCCTCACCACCCAAACCGCTGCTTGTAAAAATCCATCCTGCAGGAACATGGTTGGGGGTTGGACTAGGTGATCTTCAAAGGTCCTTTCCAGCCCAAACCATTCTGTGGACAGGCACTGTATCTTCTGTCTGCATTTCAGAATCATTGACATATTATTTGCACATTCCACATGAGGCTCTGCTGTCCTTCCTAAGTTGCCTTTGTAAAAATCCTGGTTTGCCTCTCCATTTTGTGCATCAGGAAAACACAAGGCATTAGCATTCTTCATCATGCGGTGGCTTTGCCACTGCTGCTTCCTGTGTTATGCATTCCTCCTTAATTCACCTCTCCAACTTTTACAGCCCAGTATGGGTCGAATTACTGTGAAAATACATTTAATAACGTGTAGATACATCTTTAGGATGCACTACTAATTGAGACCATGATCTCTCAGTAATAAAAAGAAATAGCTTGACTCAGCGTAATCTTCCCACAAAGCTTATGGTGAAAATGAATTATAATTGTGAAGATGTTCTTTTGTTTGTGGAAAAAAAACAGATCTCACAGTTCCTGCTAAATGTGTTTTATATTTAAACATTGTATCTTACAGACATCTAGGCCTCTGGGCCTCTGAAACTTCAAAAATTAGTACCATTTTTGTTTTTAAAGTCTCCTATTGCATAACTTGTGAGATTTCTGCATTGTTTTAATTGCTAAGATGTTTTGAACTAGTGTCCTGGATGAAGCATTAGTCAATTATGAATGCAGACTGGGCTTCAGAGTGCATTCAAATGCTGGAAATAATTGGGGTCTTTGCAAATAAGCAAAAATGCTTTTACTTAATGAGGTTTCAGCCTTATGCTTTTAAAGTGAATGCCTATATTCTGTCCTGATCAAAGTGAACACCATGAAACTCTAGCCCAAACCCACACTGGCCACTTGGAAAAGTGAGATGTCGTAGCTTTAAAGTATTTTCATATACTGTCAGTATAGCTTCAACATTTATGGAACATCTTAGGCACTACAGAAAGAAATAGAATCCCAGTTCCCCAGAAAAGGAATAAAATAAACGTTGGTGCAAGCACTGAAAAGCCACCCCCATGCAGATGACAGCTCAAAGCCAGCAAAGTTGATACATCCTTTGAAATATCCCAATTTTAGGAAAAGTATTTGGTGCACAGTCATTGGCTATTCGTAGAATCATAGACTGTTTTGAGTCCAGCTTTCCTGCTGTGGGCAGGGACTTCTCTGTCTAGATCAGGTTGCTTTACACTATTTCTTTTCGACGGGAAGGGAAGGACAGTATAAAGGTAGGATGTTTGTTATCAAACACCTATCAGATCAGATTTTACCATCCGATCTCATGTATCTCCTTCATCCCGATGAAGAGGCAGCCAAAACAATGTGAACCAGGAGGTGAATAAAGCATTGTGTTACCATTACCTCTCAGAGGATTTTCAAGAACTTCTTGAAAGCTGCTGTGTTTTGGGATAGGCTGGTTTCCAGTGAGTGGTGAAACAAGCGTTTCATAGACTGGTAACTAGGCCTATTAATGGAAAAATGAGGCAGGCAGCTGAAGGTGGTTTGAATTGGACATTGGGCTCCTGTGCTATGTTGGTTTGAAGAGCAGCATTCCCCAATCTGAGCTATTTGTTATAACCCTTGTTTCTAATGGTTAAGTCTTTAAACAGTTTTTCTGAACAAAACATGTCACAAACATTACATTTACACTTCAGCAATTTTAAAAATCAAGGCAATTTAGAAATTCATGTTGAAACAGGTTTTTAAAAGCAAATTGATTTTTGGGGGTAGAAGTTTGCCAACTTAGAGTTGAAAATGTGATTTTAACCATCTGGTTTAGAAAGGGCTAAACTCAGTTTTTGCAGTTCCATTTTCAGTTTTGTTATATTCTTTGAAATACAGACATGAAAAACTGAGAGTGCCATTTTGTTTTGGTTGATTTGTTTGAAGGGAATGGTCTGGGGTGTGAGGGGTTGCATTCCACTTTTTTTTGGTGTGAATTCTAACCTACAGCATAGGACAACCAGCTCTCTATAACCTGGTACACAGATATTATATCTTAGATAAATTTTGTTTAAATAGATTATTTCAATCTTAGGTAAGATTATTTATAGCAAATTTTCTGTGTTAGAGACAAAAAAAACACATAAAGGTATATGGAAGTATGGACTTTCCTGCTGTTGCTGTCATGTGGCTATGTGGTAGAAGTCAAAGTATTAGAACAGCCATTTTGTCCAAATTGAAGGCTGCAAAAGGCAATATGCTCAAGTCTTAAGAAAAGCAGCAGCAAAATAGGAATCCATCAGGGAAAAATAACTGGGTTCGGGTTTTTCCTCTCGTGCAAAGAAGTGGTTAATATCTTCCAAGGAAAGCTTCTGAAAGAAGGGCAAAGAGTGGCTTGAATGAGATGTACCCAGATCAAAACTCTCTTAAGTGGATTCACCAATGACATGACAGTTCTCATATTTTTATTTTTGTTGCGTATTTACTTTAGACAAGGTCTCGAATGCATGTCTAGGCCCACTGACACATCACTATATCAGTTCTGTCAAGTTGTCTGTCACTGTAGGACAGGAAATATTAGCTAATGCTGATAGCGGTATCTTAATATACTGTAATCAATAAAGAGCAGAATAGGCACCACCACCTTGGCCTGAAAGGAGTTCTAATTGAGACATTCAGAATTTATCAGCTTCTGTTGCTTCACCCTTCTGAATTACAATTTTGTTTGCTCCTATTTTGACATAAATTTGTCTTGTTTAAAACGAATTGTTTGGTTACATGATGATACTGATTACCACAGTTGTTAAAAAGACTAATTGATTTGTTTCTGCAGTGAACTTGAGGAGAAGAGTGGAAGAAAGAAAAGAAGCAATAGTACTGCAGCAGAAGAAATGCCACTGAAAAGAAAGAAAGTGAAATTCAGCCAAGAAGAGGAGCCCTATTTGCCATTAGATACTGGGCTTTCTCTGGCAGAGGATGAAGAGCTTGTACTACATCTGCTGAACAGTCGCAGCTAATTATTTTTCTGCCCATTTTCTTTCTGGGACATCTCCACATTTTGTCAATAGTCTACAGAAAATGAATTTAGCATCTGGGCAGCTGGGTACCAGTGGTCATAGGTAAATGAGTTCTGTGTGTGATGGGATTGCCTTAGTTCAGCTCATGGACTGCAGACAATATTTAGTTTGATTTATAAGTCTGTCTAAATGAACTTTCCAACCTCAATCCCCAGATGTCATTTTGCAGTAGCACATTTATAATTTTAGATCTCCCAAGTTCTGAATAAATTATCTTTTTTATTTTAACCTTGCTTTAAATAAACCCAGGATGCTCCCTTCTCAACTCTGTCAGGTTTGTTATGTTTGAAGATAAATGTGTTCTAAAATTATTCAAGAGGAAGTGCTGTTGACTGCTCAAGTCATTACTTCAAATCAAATGTATTTTTCTTCTGTGTATCATGCAGATATTTTAAAATTACTTTAATGAAAATTTCTGAAGCCTTGGTGTAAACTTTTGGTGTCTCTCGTTTCTTAGTTATCTTGGTTATTGTTTCTGTTACGATTCTGTCACTGGTGTTAGGCACTTCAGGAAACCACTTTTAGAAGCTAAAACTGAATCTTGCATTTGAATCCCGTATGAGTGAGAACACACTGATGCCATAAAAAGGTGGAGCATAACATTGCCTGATAAAATTGGTTGCCAGGTAGATTTTGTGGCAGGCTTACAACTGGAAGTGAGCTATTTCTTGTTATGGCCAAATGTAATGAAGAAAAATAATTTAGTGTGGAGCATATTTTCATGTTTCATCCCGTCAAACCATGGTTGGTTGTTGCAAATTTTGTGCTTATCCATAACCTCTGCACCTTGATAAATAGCAGAAAGATGTATGCTTCATGAGTCCTTTCCCAAGGAAGGGAAGAAGTGGGTATTCTCTCTGAAGCCTAACAAAATACTAATACAGTACCAAATTCTTACTTATTTAAGTTGATATTCTTCTCTAGCTTGGGCCTGAATGCCAGCTGTGAGCCAAATTCACTGTCTTCTTTCTTGCATTCTTTACTACCCTGTCAAGAATATTGGCACATCATTCAGCAGAAAGCATGGTAAACCTTGCAGGCAATATGGAGAATGATGAAAACTGCTGAGAGTTTTGCTTATCTCTGAAACAACTGAAGCAAAGGGAAAGCTGCTGTGCAAGAAAACAAGGGCAAGAAAATCTAGTGTTTGCTGACACAAGTTTTTTGACAGCAAACAGGCATGGAAAGTGATGCCTCTCCGTTTTCAGCAGACCTATGTCTAAGTGAAGTTTACATGGCAAAATAGTGAAACACTGAGTAGGTACAAATGCCCGAGGGCTTTCCCCTTTTGCTTCCCTTCAGCAAATCAAAGTACACATCTCAAGAAATTGTATATGAAGAACATTTTAAAGTAAATAATCCTCTGTTTTCAAGATTACTTTTTCCTGTTTGTTTTTTTGTGTTTTTCTTTTTTGGGGGGGTGATTGTTGTTTGGATTTGTTTTTTTTTGTTTTGTTACAGAAATCTCACCAATCCTATGCAAGCCTTTCTTCTTCTCCCTGTTCCCCATGCTGTCTTTCAGCTCAGTTACCCCAAACTGAAAATACACTGCAAATTCTTGTCTCCAAATGTCCCTTCTGCTGTTCTGCCAACAGGCAGGGTATCATAAAAACAATATTATAGACAGAGCACATCTGCCATCTGCTCCTTCCTGACAATGTGGAATGAGAAGAAATGACTGAGTTTCACAAACAGCTAAACATGAAAGATGAGATCTGCTTGGCAGCTGATGCACAGTGTTGTTTAGTCTGTAGTGCCACAGTGGGCCTGGAAAATACTGTGATCTGGGAACAGTATTGCTGATCAATCTGTTAATGAACAACGATCTGCTGTAATGCTGCTGTGACTGCGCTTAAGCTCCATGAGGTGAATGGCTGCAGTGAATGTGATGAGCAAGGTTAACAAATGCCCCTGCGCTGGGATAACAGAGGTCCTGCTCCTGCAGTCATGGAGGGATGCAGTAAGCTGCAGTGCAAGGAGTATCCACAGCAGGAAGCTATTCAGAGGTGAGCTGGTTATAGATAATACACAGGGTGATGTATGCATCTTAGAGGCATTTGTAAATTCATGGTGCTTTTTGTGGTGATCAGCTGTCTTGCACATCCACTGATGTCTCTCCTCTCAAGTCTTTACTCTGAGAAGGTTGAGTATAGTTTGTTGGAACAAGTAGGTAAAAACCCAAAAGATTTCCCTTTCTTACTGGAATATTCTCATTCGTATGCTGGGGTGTGAGAGAAGCATTTTATCCAGTGAGCAGTAAGACTAAAAATTAAATTATGTATATTGGAAAGATTGTGCTGCACTTCTATTCTTGTGATGCTTTCATTGTCTGCATGAAATATTTTTTCAAGTACTCTTCTTTTGTGCTGTGGAATAATGAAGTTTCTAATGTGTTGTCTGATACAGGGCCGTTGTTTCTCAAATTCTTATGCATCTTGTCCATCTGCTTCAGATGTGGTTGTCCTTGGGTGGATGCATGTATCTAGAGTGGTACTCCCACTGGAACAGAGCCTTGTGAAAAAGTAGAGGGAAGTGACTTAAGGCAGATGCTCCATGTGAGGAGTGTATCGAAGATCTGGGAACTGTATGTGCTAGAAAGAACAAGACAAAGCCATTATTAATCATTTGAGGTTGTGGCTCTGCATTATTGTTTCTGTCAGCTGTAGGTCTGGTTTAAGAGGTTCCTCATTGGCCCTGCCTTTAACTGTGTTTCTGGGGTAAGAATAAAAGTGCAAAGCACACAACCCGAATGTTAATCTCAAAAATGCAAGGGTTGACTTCACTAAAGGGTGTTTTTCCAGGGAGTTTCACGCATGTGGACCTCTCAGCCTGCTGCCAAAAGGCCTGGCGTATGTGTCTTGGGCACATGGAGTGGGTGCAGCTGGTCCCAGGTACATACAGCATCAGAACAAATGCCAAGCTTTTACAAGTTTTTACTTCATATGCATTGTAATCCCAGCTTTACACAGGAGAAATGGAAGTGTGGAAGTCAGTTGGCATTCCTGTAAGGCTTCATTGATGACTATGTAGTTGAATCCACAACTCCTAAATCACTTGTGGTTTAGCAAGAGCAGCCTCCCACTTCTCAGCTGACCTGTCTTCTGTGCAGGGCCCTCTCCTTCATGTGTCATGGTGTGTGGTATTGTGAGTGCCTTGGGGTGGGTTTCAGGCTGCTTCTCACCCTCACAGGCTGCAGCTCCCCATGAGGAGGGGAGCGAATGTCCCCTTAGAGGACTACTTTAGGAGGGGTAGCAAGGTCTGAGTAAGGTGGTGAGTATTTTCCAAGGCCATTGGCCAGGAGACATACTTCAGATTGCTAAGCAGGAAATCTTGTTTTAAATAATGAATTGCCATATTAGTTTGCATTTGTACTTTATATTAGTAGTGGTTGATTTTCTGCTGCTACTAGAATGGTTCCAGTGTTTTGATTTATAGCTGGGTATGGTGTGAAGACTACATCTAGTACATTTAGTTAATTCTGGAGATATGCATTAGGCATTTATATAATGCTGTAATTTAGTGGGCTTTACTCAAGAGTCAGATTTTTTCTTCGTTGCATACAAAATAATAGAGACTTTTGTACTGGATAATTTATTACAATTTTTTTGAAGCCTCTTTTGGGTGGAAACTGAAGGTCAGGTTATAGTCATGAGAGCACTGAGGGGCTGACACTGAGTGTGCTAGCTACTGAAGGTGTTTGGCTTGTGGTGTTTTCATGAGCCATATTGTTGTGGTTTAAGCCCAGCCAGTAACTCAGCACTGCACAGCCGTTTGCTCGCTCCCCCTTCCCTGCTCTGGGAGGGATGGGGAGGAGAAGCGAAACAATGTAAACCCTATGGTTTGAGATAAGAACGGTCCAATAACTAAAGTATAATATAAACTAGTACTACAAACAACAATGATAAGGGAAGTAACAAGGGGAGATAATATAAAACCAAAAGGGAAAAAGAATAAAACCCCACTAAGCCCATGTGATCCACAGTACTGTTGATCATCACCTGCTGACCGATACCCAGCCCGACCCGAGCAGTGACATGGGCCTTCTGGGTAACTCCCTCCAGTTTCTATGCTGAGCATTACGTGCTGTGGGATGGAATACCCCTTTGGCTGGTTTGGGTCAGATGTCCTGTCTCTGCTTCCTTCTGGCTTCTTGTGCCATTTCTCATTGGCAGTGTGTGAGACTGAGAAAGTCCTTGATCTGCTTGGCAACAACTAAAACACTGGTGTGTTATCAGCATTGTTCTCAGGCTAAAGCCAAACAAAGCACTGCACCAGCTACTAGGAAAGAGAAAAATAACTGTTACAGCTGAACCCAGGTCACACATAAAATGTGTCATTGCGAAGATACTGTTCTGCCACAGCATCATAGAAATTTCTGTTACCTGTTTACTTTGTGCAGACCTTATTGATGCAGCGCATTGTGTGAAGAGTGTAAGAAATGTAGGCACTAGCATAAGTGATTGCAAATTAATATTTACCATTTTAAGTGGGTTTTTTTCTTTAAATATATGAACAGGAGTACAGAATAATTCTTATTCCTCCTGCAACTGACTTGAGTCCAGCTAGAGCACTTACTGGTGTGTCCTGCTGTCTGGCCAGGCGCAGTGAGAGAGAGAAATGCCTGAAGCAAAACTATAAAAACTGGAGAGCAGTGGTAGAGAACATTCACTTCAGACTATAATAAATAGTGCAAGATCTGAAGATACTGAAGTGATCCTGTGGGTTCCTATAACCCTGAATACATATGACAAAATTGATATAAAACATAGTCAGAAAATGTCTCTTAGTAAAGGTTGCAAATGGGTATATTTCCTCATCCTGCTGCTCTCTAGTTTGATCTGATTAATGCTTGTTTCTTTCAAGAGATGGAGTATGCCTCATGGCAGGGATGCTAAGCTATAGTAGGCTGCTGCTGCAGAAACAGCTGCTGTGGTTCAGGATGTTGCTGCTTTCATGCTGGAGGTCACCTCTCCATCCATAACCTTTCTCTGACAGAGAACCTGAGGTTCAGATTAAGCTGTTTGGTTCTGTCCTGAGCCAGATGAGTTCTTCTGCCATTCTTTTTGTTCACTGGACAGAGGGCTGGGGACAGGCAGCTGAGGGATGGGAACACTTGTGCAGCAGCCACTTTTGCTGTTAATGTGATAGGGACCCTGAGTGTAATGTAGCCAAGCCTTGCACCCAGCATGCTTTAGGCGAGAAGATCCAGCACACATATAAACTCCAAGAGAAATACAATTTCCAATGAATAGTTTTAGTAAGAAAATACTTTCCTTCACTTTTGGACCATATTTTGTTAGATTTCTTTTGTTTATTGCTCTTTCCTCTGGTGTTTGCAGCTCCTTGAATTTAGTCTCATCCTTTCAGATCAATGTTGTATTCTCAGAAGGACTTGCAAGTTTTATCTTTAAAAGGTGGAACTAGATGCCAGAAAATTGTATTCCCATTGTCTCTGTAAGTGATAAAAATTGTGATCAAGGCGTTAGTCTATACCATGTGGACACTTTCATAATGAAATACTCCCCAAACCTCAAAGGCAAATGAGTCAGTCAAGAACATCAGTGAATTAAAAAGCCTAATGCAGAAGAAGATTCTTTCCAGGCCTGATAGGAGGTATTGGTACGATTAAGTCAGTAGAGAAGTTGATCTGTTCCAAGAATGCCTTGTGCATTGCCTATTTTCGTGCATGTCTGGCCAGAAGCCATTTTTCACGAAGAAGCCTATTCATCAGATTCAGTCATGTAAAAATGATTGCTTAAATTACACTGGGCTGGCAGATAGCGAATTTAGCCAGGAGTGGAATCTCTTGGGTAGATGCTTTTGCAAATCATCTGAGATGTGTTTTGTCTATAAAATATAGATAAGTTTAATTAAACTAAATTAGTTTTGTTGAGCAGGTTTTGAAATCCTTTCCAGTTGAGAAATAGCTGTGCTGAGATTTCAGCTGCATTAAGAGGAAACTAATGAGCATTGTTCTCCTAATCACGTATTGGATCCTGGAGGAAGATAATATACCTGGCTATGGCCTCTCCGGTGCTACAGGAGTCCTGCCTCTCATGCACAGCGTACCCCCTCTGATGCTAAACCCAAGCTGTTACAAAAAAGCCATGTGTAACTACAGGCTGTAAATTGAATTTGCTAGTAACAGTGTTGATGTGCTTAAGCTTATCAGACTTAAGGTAAAATGGAATTTAGCTCATTCTTTTTGCAAGTCCATTATATATACATTGTGCTGTGCTTCATAAGGAAGTGAAATGCTTCCTCCAATCTGTAGGTTTAATGGCCATACTTGTGAAACTTCCCACCAACTGCATTTGATTAGACTGAAACATAGCTTGTTTTTATTCCATGAGCTCAATAAAAGCTAATGAATATAGCTTAGGAACTAATTTAAGCTTGTTAGACACCATAAATGTCTTAACAAATTGCATCTCAGCAGGTTACAGTTTTTTTTTTAGTGCTACTGCCCTGAGTACAGTCTGTATTTATTTGTAGATGTTCATGGAGAATACTGGAATTTGGTTTTGAGGGACCTTTGTGTTCCCCTCTTACAGCAGGTAATAATGTGAGTCATTTCCCCCAGCAATGAGGTGAGTCTATAATACTCTCCCTTGCACTCAGAAACTTGCTGGCATGCTTCAAACTGATGCCCTGACTTGTCAGCAAAAGGGCTGCTCATGGGAGGACAAGTGTGACTTGCCCAGGGTCTCAGCCAGCATGAGCCCTGGCTTCCAACAGAGTGACACAGAGGTTAAAGCCTGGCAGTTACCCCTCCCTTCTCATGAGTAGCTTCTTTTGTGAGTAACATGAGAGGTGGTAAAAAACCTCTTACATCCTCCATGGAGCCATTTGTAGCTCAGGTGACGAGTTACATGGCTTACATTACAAGACCATCAGGTTGGGTGTCACGGCTGTGCCAGTATGCACACTCAGTGCACTAAGTGCCTTGGGTGGTCCAGGCACCCCCAAGCTGTGCTCTGTAGCCATGAGGTAATGGGTGTCTGGAGCCCATGGGCCAGCTGGAAATGAGACAAGTGACTGAACCTTCACCATTCAGTGACTTCATGTGGGGATTTTGGACTATACTCAATATTTTCGCTGAAGCAATTCCTGTGTGTCCACATTAACATCCTAGCTGAAGTGACCCAGACACATGCTGAGGCCCTTGTGTGCAGTTAAGAATCTGTCCCTGAAGAAATGGTCAAGGGGGACAGTCTTCTGTACATGGTTAAGACATTTAAAGGGTGGTTTGTATGTTGTTAGGTACATAAGTAGCAGTGAGCTATGCATGTGGAAGGATGATCACAGGACCAAGACTGATTGGGTGCCAAAAACGGAGGAGTCTCTCCTGTTCTACCTGAAGATGCTGCCACAAGGACTTCTGGGATGGAGGCTCTTGCCACCAGAGAGCAGATGATCATCCAGTAGAGAGATATTACTCCCCATGTGAGTGTTACCCTGTGCCAACTTCCCAATAATTAAGTTTTTTTCCTTTTATCAAGCGCCCCAAGTGTCTCTGCATCCCTAATCTGATTTGGTTCGGCTGAAATGGTCATTAGTGGGTGCAGAGAAAGCAGAGAAATGCTGGGAATTGAGTAAATGATTTGGTGTCATCCCACGCAATATTGCACACCCCAGTGACTGCAGGTCAGCTTGCAGATGGATCCTGCCCCCTAAAGGGAAACCAGATGTTCTGCTTGCAATTCCCAGGTCATGGTAAATGATGCAATTCCTGCATGGCTGCTGCTAAACTTGCCCTCAGTGGTCCTGACCTGCAGAGATGGTTGTGTGATGGAGCCCTGTGATGTAGCTAAGAAACATAATGGTTAATAACCAGCAATGTTATAGTGAGCTGCAAGCATCCCATTTCACTCTCTGAAATGCCCAGAGCAGTGCACATGAACCCCTTTCTTCCTTCAAGAGATAAAGAATGATACTTTCTTTATCTGACTATTTTTAGTTTTTCTCTGCAATCTCTCCATACTGCATGAGGAAAATGAGAATACCTGATAGCCTTGTGGGGAGCTATCAAGCTTGTCTTTGGCATCTTCTTGTCAGAACCCTCCCTCCTCTGTCACAGGCGAGAAACAGTCCCTAGCAGAAGTGCAGGGCTCTGACTGATGTCCCTTGGCAAACCTGTGTGCTGCAATGTAGGGCAGTGATGAGGTGACACAAGGATGTCAGCCATCATGGGCTGGGCCAGGAGGTGATTTCTCTCAAGCCTGCATCCTCACTGACAACTTTTTTTTGCCTCCCTAAATTTGTTTTCCCAATCACACACCAAGCAGAAAGCCAGTGGAGGGAATTGCAAGGGATCAGCATGCAGGGGGAACTCAGCATGCAAGGTCACAGCTCCACTGCTGCCTTCCATCAGGTATGCTCTTGTCCAGCATCTGCTGTGGGGCTGGGGCTGCTGGGGTAGATGGTCCTTGACTCACACAGCTGTTCAACCAACCATCTTTGTAAAGATGAGTTCTGCAGCATAAGGAATCAAGTGCACAGGGTAGGATTAAGAGCTTGTGTTTCTTAAATATATATGAGAATGTGCTAATCTAGTTCCTTGTTTAGTGTCTAATTAAGCCCATTTACTCTTTGCCTCTTCTTGTAGATGCTGATACATTTTTTTGCAGACTGATTTGCTTCTTCAGCACCTAATTTCAGCATAAACAATACCAAGCTGTTAGTGATGCAGAATTGCCTGTCTGAAAGAGCAGCTCTCATCCAGAAACTTGCTAAATGAAATCAAGGGAGGGTAAAATTCTGCACTAAGCTCTGTTTTTTAGCTAAGCATCTGAGGTTCTCATTTCTGTCCTCTTGTTTCATGTGGTGGAAGCAAAGGATGGGAATGCAGGACTTGCCCATTGTCAGCCTGATGCAAACACCCTCTTGCCCAGGGCTGAGCATCTGCCTCAGTCTCACCCTGGCAGGACCTGGATAATAGCCTTGCTGTGCCAGGGGAGGGCACCAGGGAGACGCCTAAGCCCCAGACAGTGATGTCTGCAGCAGTCTGGAGTCTGTGTAGAGACAAAAGGCACAGGAGCAAAACCCAAGTGCTGGAAGATCCTTTGCAGAGCACGAAGTAAGAAAACACCAAGCAGAGTGAAGCCAGAGACATCAGGATGGGAGGTGACCAATGTTCTGTCTACTGAAATCTGGTGGGGCCTCTCAGAGGCCCTGGGCACCCTCAGGCTTGGATAGGTTTGGCCATGAGGTGGTGTCCTCTGGAGTGGCTGTTCTGTCCTGCAGGTGCAGCCATGGGGGCAGGCATGTGCTGCTGTTCTCCAGGGCCACCACAGTGCCCAGTGCCAATGCAGTCATTTGGTCTTTTCTGGAAGCTGAACCCTCTCTGGTTATTTGACATGTGATCAGCCAACTATGCTGTTTTGCAAGACCGCGTGCTTAGTATAACCTTTCATTGCATCAGCTATTCAGAATCACTTTGAATGTTCAAAATACGAGTCTGCGATAATACAAGGTTTTAGACATTTAACAACAATTCGCACATTTCTGGTGGGTAATATTCAATATGTCACCGAAGTATTCTTCTCTCTATTGTAAATATTCATCACTTTCCCCATCTCTTCCTGACTGCCTGCTCAGACACTAAAATTTTCTTTCTGTCAGTTGCGTCATAAAGCATTAAGAGGGGCAGTTTTCCTCAACGAAGTGAAAACATGAGCTTGTCTATTTAGGACTGCAGCAGCGTTGGCATCATTCTGTGTTCAGCTAATGGATGTGGCTGCAGCAGCCACAGCTTCTGCAGGAACAAGTAAGCCATGAAATCATGTGCTGAGTGTTTTATTAGGGAAATACAAAACTCTGTGTTTGATCCTCTGGGTAAAACATCTAAAATACCCCCTCAGGCCTGCTCTCAGCCTCCTTAAGCCTCCTTTTCCTAGTCTGTGTGTCACTGTGCTCTGCTGCCCATTTGACAGGCAATGCCTGCTCGGGACGTGTACGTTTCATTCCTGTGACATGTCTCATCTCCTGCTACAGCCTCTCAGCATAAAAACTCCATGGACTAGCTGGGCAGTCAGGCCCAATGGGCAGACCATCCACCTCTTCAGCATCTGTTTACCACTGACCTGGCTCCTCCTGGCCATTTGGTTTTGTTCTCTGAGCAACTGCCATGTGCCCCTCCAAGCACAGCTCTCACAGCCAGGCTGGGAGGTCTCTCTGAGGATGTTGTGTGGGGCAGAAAATGATGCTGCAAAGCTCCAGCAGTGCTCCTCTGTGTGTGTGTATGATCTTTTCTGAAGTGTGGGGTTGCTGACTCCCAGATACAAATCTTCCTCCACATTTGTCTTTGCCCACTTCAGGGTCAGAGCCTGTGTCCAGGCAGCTCTCTTGGACCATCTGTGGAGAGTGTCTTTTCTTATCTGTGCATATATTTTACAATTACATAAAACTTAACAGATCCATCATGGTTCATGTGTGCTTGAAGTGAGGGATCTGTCACCTCTTCACTGCCAACTCTCACTGTTGCCCAGTATATGTCATCTGAAAAGCGCTTAAGGCTTGATGAAGCAGAGGCTAATGAGTGAAGATGCAGATGTGCTTCCTAACACCCAGTGTCCCCTCCAGCAAGACCACCATCTCTGGTCCGGTGTGGGAGATGCTGAGAGAATATCCTGATTTTATTTTGCACCTCTATCCCTGGTGCAACAGGTACTGTCTGGACAAGTGGAGCCCTACACAGACACTGAACCTTCTGGACAAGCACTGAGAGGATGATATGACATCCTATGGGGCTGACGTTATGCACAGTGTAAGAAAGATTGCCGTGAATGGAAATGAGTAACGATCAGCTTGGAGAAAGGAGATTTTTTTAACTTCACTTAATGTGTTGCATTGTGTTGCCACATCATTAAGAAAACCATGATCATAATCAGATTAATGGATGATTACCCTGTGAAGAGCAACTTCAGTATTATGTATAAGTGCTAATAAAAAACTGTCTAGCATGGCTCATTTAAATTAAAAATAGGTGTTTGAGCTGCCATTTGCCAATCTGGGATTCAGCTGTGGCTAATGAAAGTGCACAGTGTCTGCTGAGGGCTTTAAGGATCTGGTTTTGCAGTGTCTTACACTCATTTTATGAGCAGGGCTGTTGACCACAAGTGAATGCTGAGCCAGAAACATAGCTGGGAAGAAAATCCAGGTCTTGGTGGAATGGTCTATTTGGTGTAAGACCTGCATGTGCCTCTGGCTTTTGTTTCAAAGCAGACACCAAGTCTGTTGTGTGCCTTGGGAGAGTGCTGTTGATTCCGTCTTGTGCACGCACATCAGTGCTTGAAGAATTGCTGGCATCAGCCTACTGCCCTCGTTTGAAAATGACAGGATGAATGAGGACCTCTCTGTGTGTTCATGATAGTGCTTTAAGTGCTGCTTGAAGCAGCTGAATGTCACTGGGGGGCCCTTTGAAATGTTTGGCGCTTTCTGTGCCTCAAGGTCAGCAATAAAAGTCCTGCTGATTTGTTAAGAGCAGAGGTGGCCTCAGGGCTGATGTTTCTGAGAAAAGCCTCACTTCTGATCCCAGCTCCAGAGCAATGATCCCCCAGCTCCTGACCTGCCACCTGCCTCATGCTGAGCAGCACTTACTTTTTGGAGCTCTGTTCAAGGACCTATATTTAGCCAAAGGGTTGTGAAAAACAGCCAGTGATGCTTTAAGGAACTGCTTGTGTTTTCTGGGCAGTGTTCACTTGTATCTGCAGTGGTAAGGATGGAAGGGAGAGCAGGATTAGGGCTACTGATGCTGGTAATGACATTTGGGAGAGGCTTTTTCTTGTCTCAGGTGTCTTACAAGGCACTGCCAGGAGAGTGAACCCCACCAAGAAAAAGCAGCTGACTGTGACCCAGCAGACCTCCCATATGAAGATAGGCTGAGAAAGTCGGGGCTGTTCAGGCTGGAGAAGAGAAGGCTGCGTGGAGACCTCATAGCAGCCTTACAGTATCTGAAGGGGGCCTATAGGGATGCTGGGGAGGGACTCTTCATGAGAGACTTAGTGATAGGACAAGGGGTAATGGGTTCAAACCTAAATAGGGGAGATTTATTTTAGATATATGATAGAAGTTCTTTACTGTGAGGGTGGTGAGGCCCTGGAACGGGTTGCCCAGAAGTGGTAAGTGCTCCATCCCTGGTGGTGTTCCAGGTCAGGTTGGACGGAGGCTTGGGTGACATGGTTTAGTGTGAGGTGTCTGCCCATGGCAGGGGGGTTGGAACTAGGTGATTGTAAGGTCTTTTCCAGCCCAAACTATTTTGTGATTCTATGAGTCTGGAAAGGGCAAAGAGCAGGGCTGGGTTCCCTGGTCTTGGAGGCAGGGAACAGGGAAGAGATGTGCGTTTCACTGGTGACCTGGTGAGGGAGGACTTCTGAGCATGTCTTGCTGTTGTGATGAGCTGCGACAATGGGTGAGGTAAACTCCAGTCTAGTGCAAAAATGAGCACTGTCCTTGGTCCTTCAAACATCCCAGTTTCTCTCAGCTTTTCTTATTTGCCAATGGATTCCCACTCATTTCTCCATTCCCTGAGCCCTTTCCCATCTTGGAAGGAGGAAGGTTTCAGGGCTTCTCATCAACACCAGTGCTGAAGCATAATTATGCCGCCAAGTTCCCCTTGCATTTGGACGAGCAGTTGTTGGGGTTGTCTCTCTGCTTTCTCCAGGCAGCTGATCTTGTTGGAGAACATGAGACAAAAGCGTCAGCACTGAAGCATGGCAGAATGATGGGCATTTAAGGCTGTTACAGCTGTCGTGGTGGTCTGTCCCCTTGCAGTACAGGTTGTTTATCTATGAGCCTCCAATCTGAAGAGCCATAAGAAACCACCCATACTGCTTGGCCAGGGTGTGTGAAGCTGCTCTACCTTCATTGCTGGGAGGTGCGCAGATCTGCTGTGTCATGGAGACCTGCCCTGTTTCACCGGTGATGGTGGGGCTATGACTGTCTGTGTGTGTCTGTTTGTCTATCTATCTACCAACCTATCTCCAGAAAAAAGATGTGGAAGATGGGCTGATGGTGTCATGATTAGCTGGGACACTCTGGGACAATTTGCTTATGTTCAAAAACTCTGTGTTTTTGGCATTCAAGAGCACCAGCTTGTGTAGAGATGGGGTTTGCCAGGCTGTTTTCAGTGTAGCTGAGCCCAGTCCAGAGGGGTCCTGTGGCCCTTTCAGTAAGACCAATTGCATGATGGAGGCACTGGGCAAGATTGGGCTGCGGCCTTCTACTTCTACAGGAGGCTACCTGTGCAGTCAGAGACAATGTGGTGGTTGACACATGTGGGAGAAAAAAGCATTTTTGTTTGCTTTAGATCACTTTGATTTTTTTTCCTGCATGGCTTATAAAGAATAATCTATTTCATAAACCAACTTCTGCTTGAATAGAATCATAGAATAGTTAGGGTTGGAAAGGACCTTAATAGCACCTCTCCTTTTCATATGTTGGTCTGAGCAGCAGCAACAGCCACATGGCTGTACAAGGGCTATTGGAAAGAAAACCGTGTGCAGTGGGAATTGAGTATTGGGAGGTAAGTGTGCTCAGGTCAGGCTGTGTGCTGAAACATTCTTTCTGCAAGTTTCTCATAGCTTTGCAAGAATTCAGCAGCAATCAGCCAGTGACAAAAATAAATCTGTAAATTAGCAGGACACCACTGATTGCATTTTCATCACTGACTTGATTGGTGGCCTTGCACAAGCATTTTCTGAATTTGGCGGAGAAATGATTTTTGAAGGAGATAAAAGTACTTGGCTGTGTTCTGGCACACTTTGACCATAACTATATGGATGTAAATGAAACTGTGAAGACGACTGGTTAATTTTACCTGCCTGTACCTTTTGTTTAGGAGCAGTTTCTGTGTCTGTTATTCTTTCAGGAATTTGCACTTGATTGATACATGTGCAATTCAACAGCAGAAATAATTACATAGAGTCATGATGAGGTTATAGTTCATTGTAATGTTATAAATTGGAACCTATTTAAAGGTACCCTATATTCAGGAGAGAAAACAGAAAGTCCCTTTGTCTATGAAAGAGATTTGATTATGGACTGAAAATATTCAAGGCAGGACCTTGCTCTGCAGCTACTGTAGGTAATAGCAGCGTGCATTAGCATCAAACGTAGCCCCTCAGCACACTCCAAGCTCATTTTGCTTTCTATCCTGAAGCAAACAACAGGTTTGTCATCGAATTTGGTAGCTGACCAGACAAGGATGCAGCAACTCTTGGAATGAGACAAGGGACTAATTTTGCTTCTGCAAAACCTGAGCTCAGATGTGACAAACCCATCCTAATCCCTGCTCTGGCTCTGGTCTTAATTATTATTTATTAAGCATAGGAAAGGCTCTGCCAAACACAAGACACGGATCCAGGCAGGCGGTTTCTGGGCATATCCTCTGCCTAGAAGAAATGTGCGGGGCAAGTGGCACCAGTGGCCATGTCCCCAGAGGGGTATTTCCAGGAGTATCCTGGGAGGAAAGGCCTTTTTGAAAGGTTCGCAAGAGGACCACCCCTGCTTCCCTGGACCAAGAGACTTCTGTGTTGTCCCTTCTGTGTCCAGAAACACACCTGGTGGCTACCACCAGTGCCCCGATGGAGCTGTGTTGGTTTAGACCCGCTCTGTGTTTGTCTGCTCAGTACGTTACTGTGAAATGTCAGTAAAAACTGTGTGAGTCTTCAGTGCAGGAGATGATGGGACTGGAAATCAAAACAGATGGACATTGCCTGAGAGCAGGGGGAGGTGGGGAAAGGGATGCCCTGTAGTGAATGCTGGGCTTTGGGTACTTTGAACCCCTCTGGTTTGTGGTGAGCTGCAGTATTATTACCCTGCCTGTGAGCTTGCTGCTGCTTCTCAGCATATATTCAAACACTTCATTCTAATGATCATTTATTGCAAGCAATAATGCAAATGTGTTCTCACCCGTGGTATGAGAAATCTGCCGTTGTCTCGGCTTTTCTTCTGGTTTGACAAGTGCTTTATAGCAGGCGGTAACAGGCCCTGACACAGCTGAGACGCTCTTGTAGCATTTTGTAGCTCTGTCAGTTCAGCTGAGAGGAGTCGTGATCCAGTTTTAGTGCTCGTGATCCAGTTTTAGTGCTTTTGAGAGATTTTTCCAGGATTTTCCCTTGCGGTGTAGGAGCACGTCCATGAGATTTTGGGCATGGGGCAGCAATCTCTCGTGTGATCCTTGATTGTGTATCCTGGGAGGTTTAGCTCAGAGAGCAAGTCTCTCCTCTGCTGGAGCTCATGTCTGCTCCCCTGGGGGACAGGCATCTCCCACCATCATGTAAGCAAAACCTGGGTTGTTCCTGGTTATGGAACAGCCCCAAGTGGGTCTCAAAATAAAGCATAAATGCAACAAACCTGGCTCCAAGGAGTTTCAGATGCTGCTCAGGTGGTCACGAAAGACACGGGACGTCTAAAGAAGTGAACATAATAGCCACTCTCTTATCAGAATTATGGTACAGCAGAGGGATTCGGGGAAGAGCATATTTTTATTATTTTGGGGGTTTTCCTGGTACTGCATACAGATTTCCTCAGCACTGAGGCAGCACTAGGAGATAGCTCCCCAGAAAAATAAAGACAGCTTTGGACGTAATGCCATAGCTTGAGCTCAAATCAGTGATTAGCTGTGCTAGTGATATTGCTAGTGGTTGTGCAAGTATCATTTCTCTGCAATGAGCAGTACCAGAAAGAAGTTTGCAGCTGCTGAAAAAATGTTGCTTGAATGTATACAACTGGCTTTTTTGAGTTTGCGTCTTCGTCAGAAGCGATAACATTCATTTGAGGACTGGTCCCATTAAAATTGCCATATTGATTCATTTGCCAGGAAGATAAATTGGTGGACATTTCATATCATACGGTTGTATTGATCTGTGGGGAAGCTGATGGGATGGTTGCTTTCATCATTGGACGGCACCTTAATATATATTCTGAAAGCTAATTAGAGGCCAGCTGGAGCCCTTGTGGAAATAATATTTATTTTTGATGTTGACAAAGCGCTCCAAAACACAAGTTATATGGGGTGATTTAGCAGTGACTAAAATCCAGCTACAGACACAGACAACTTGAGGAAATTGCCAAGCAGCTGAAAGCAGAAAATGTGAAGACCTAGGTGTATATAATTACTTCGTGCTCTGTCACATAGACACACATCTCTGCCTGTCTATCAGCCAGTGAAGTATCTGGAGATCAGTTGTGGCACTTTAATTATTCATTGTCAATCACCCTGTAACCAGCACAGACATACGTGCCTGCATGTGCCATGGGCGGCCTTGTCTAGAAACTCTTTGGAGAGGAAGTTATGAAGGTCACACAGATAGCTACAGGTGAATCAGAAAACCTCAACTCTTCCACCTGTGGTATCTTGCACTGCAACTTCTCTTGATACCATCATATTTCTCACCTTATAAAATGTCTCAACTATTTTCCCCCATAACTCATGTATCCTGTTTCCCTTGCATACACTTCCTACAGCTCACAGGGGAGAGAGACAGAATGACGTAGGCACCTTTTCCCCGTGAAAACCATCTAGTGAGTGCACAGTGTGCCTGGGATGGGTAGCTCAGATGTAGCCATCTGCATCTCATCAGATGGATCCCACCACTAGTTTTGTGCCATCTGATCTTTTACGTTTCTGCCTCCCAATTTGCTATGAAGAATTATCTTTCCAAATTTCCTCCAGTGTTTTGGATGACGCTGGCAAAGAATTCCCTGCATTTGCAGTTTACTGCATTTGATTTTTTGTTTCACTTCTCAAAGGGGGGCTATTCATGATAGAGTTTAAAGGGGTTCACTGAGAACTGCGAGTGAGCTTACCCCCAGCACATCCGCTGTCCTGCAAAGAGCAAAGTCAAGCAGCCCTGCCTTCTACTTGTGTACTTCTGCAGGGTCCACTCTCAACCTCTCATCCACAGACCAAACCATTTTCTTTTTATTGCTATTGAAGGCTGTGGCTGCTTTTCAATTTTCTTTCATTTGTGGCAGGTATGAGCTTTATCTGTTTGCCTGTAATTGATTCCTGTTTTCATTTCTCTCCTCCTGCCTTCAGATGAGTTTTGTGCTCTGCAGACCTCTGTCAATGCCTGCAGCTGCTGGAGATCTGCCTTCACAGCAGCTTTTCTGCCCTGCTGCCAGCACCGGCCCACAGCATCCCAGCCGCCTGCTGCCCGTGCTTCTTCTCTTCCCATGGGACTCACTCATGCCATGAATTGCACTGGTGCTCAGTGAGATTTCTTCATTTGTTTTTATAGATCTGTGCCCTGCTCCTGCCCTGCTTTGTGTTTGAGAGCAGCAAATGGTAGCTGCATGCTCAGGGCATGCTGAAGTGTTTGCAGGTATCTCTGGAGCAGGATGAGTTCCTCACTTTCCAGTCTGGCAACTCCAGTTTTCCAGGGTAGTTTTCTACATCTCTTACAGCTCTATTAAGGTCACTCATCCAGGTTAAGGAGCCAAGCAGGCATCAGAGAAAGTGCTCACTACCTCCTGTGGGCTCAGTTACCTTCCTGTGAGCTGAACTTACCTTCATTTCTGTGTTGCTTCTGCTGTAGCCCTCTCTATTTTGTCAAATCCCAGCTGTGCCTCCAGGAGCTCATGTTAGGGAGGGAGTCTAAAAAAGCATCATTGTCCTGCAGGGGACATTGCTGACAACTGGTGTTGGTCCTCTGCTCTGGTGGGTGGCTGCAGCATCCTCTTAAGGCAATGCTTCTTACTTTCTGCTAATACTTGACCTCTTCTTGCTCTCAGACATTATCTCATCTCCCTTGATGCTTGGGGCAGCTGCAAGAGGAGAGGGAATCTGCTCAACATTTACAGAAAGGTTTTCTGTTTATGCCCAACTGCAAAAAATTATCAAGAAAAGATTTTGTTTCTGTTTGTTTGGGCAAGGAAATTGTTTATAAAACTTAATTCATGTTTTCTCCTGGCAATGCTCTCTCTTGGTAAATCTTAATGAAGCCAGGATTATCATCCTGTTCCCAGTGGCTTCTCATTTATCACAAGGACAGTCTTGTAGCAATTGACCTCCAACCCTGACTAGTTCTCAGTCTGGGTAGCCTGCAGTCTTTCCTCCTTCTTAGCCTGAAGCTCCTCATGCTTCTCAGCCTCAGCGCAGGACAGTGGCTTTCAGCACCTTTTTCCAGAGTTCTCTAAGACCAAGGGCTCCTATTACACAAGTAGTTCCTAAGCTGGAGTACATTACCAGTGGCTTCCCCAAAGGGCCCCATCCTGCCTGGCTGATGGGACTTGCAGGAAGCCTCTGCTGGAGGAGAATCTGGCAGTGAGCAGAGCTCCCCAGCCAGTCCTGGAAAGGTTGCTCTGGGTGCCGTGGGGCTGTGTCCCTGGGGAGGCAACCATAGAATTGTAGAATCACAGAATAGTTAGGGTCGGAAAGGACCTTAAGATCATCCAGTTCCAACACCCCTGACATGGGCAGGGACACATCACACTAAACCATGCCACCCAAGGCTCTGTCCGACCTGGCCTTGAACACAACTTCCCTGGGCAACCCATTCCAGTGCCTTACCACCCTTACAGTAAAGAACTTCTTCCTTATCCAATCTAAACTTCCCCTGTTTAACATGACCGAACCAAGCCTTCATCTCCCTTGATGGGAATGGCTTGAGGGATTTCTGGTGCTCCAGAGCATCTTGGCATCAAACAGCACCATGCCCTGGGAGACTGAAGCTCTGTTCACCCGAGTGTAAAGCTTAATGGATCAGATGCTTATGGCTACAAATGAGCTATGTACAAATCGAGTCTGATGTAAAGAAAATGCATTTGTGAAAGTCTGCTTGCAGTGACTTATGGGACAGGCAATGCCTGAATAAATCCTGACCCTTGCAGGTTTGCTGGTGTGATAGAAAGCCTGCAGAAGGTGCTGGCCAGGGAACAGCTTCAAGCTTTCTAAACTGGTGTCATGCACCAAGTAATGAGATATCATAGAGCAGAAATGGCTATCAGAAGCCTCAAGAAGAGCCAGACTTAAATTCTTCACCTTGCAATGAGTGAAATACATTATTAAGTATCTATGCTTGATAAAGCTTTAATATGCCAGCTCCATTTCTGTGCATACTACTGGAGTTTCAATGTGCTGCTCTCCATCTCTCCTGGGCTGCAGTTTAATAGTAAACAGGCTGCAGCATGGGTGACTTAGAGAGCATGAACCTGTCTTCTGTTAGAAGACAAAGGGAAGCAGTTTTACTCATTAATTTCTCTCCTCTCTGAAGCTTTCCAGGAGAAATGGCGCTGGGGCAGAGCAGTAAGTATGACTGCCAACACATGTAGCAGTGTCTTGGTCCTGGGGACAGGAAACAGAGCAAACATACATGTCATGCCAGACCAGCACTGCCTGGACAGGAGGTAAAGTTGAAGTCCCAAGGTCCTGTGACACCTGCGGAGGGGAGGTGTGACCGGTTCCTGTAAGCCCCTTCCTGCCCCAGTGAGCTGCCTTGTCCTGGGTTTGCAAGGATGTGTCTGGGATTTCTGCTCTGCGTGTTCCCATGTTCTGTTCAGGGAATTCTCAGGGAGGTGCCATGCTCACAGCACATCTGACCTGCTGCATGCATCTTGCCAGCTATGTATGGCCCTGGAAACTCAGCTCACCTTGGAGACAGCTGGAGAGCATCTGCTTGCTCTAAAGCACAGATTTAGTAGGTGACATTGTGATATTTTCTTCCTCCAGACCACAGAGTCTCTCACTACCATCCTGCACACAGCTGCTGTCCCAAGTTCTTCAGTGAAACTGAAAAACTTAATATAGTCAGAGGCATCCCTGCCTATGAAAGGTGGATGGAACTGGGTGATCTTTAAGATCTCTTTCAACCTAAACCACTCTGTGATTCTGTGAATCTATCACAGACGAGTTAGATGTTTTGAATTGTTTCTTTCACATCACTTTGGGTTGACTTAAGGCTCTGGAGAGGGAAATACATTTTAACTTCATAAGTGTGCAAGATGTCTGAAAAATGAAAGAAGTGATGCTCCTGACAGGGATTTGCCAGGTGTTTAGAAGCAGTTATATGGTTCTGCAATGCTGCGCACTGGATGGAATGGTCTTGAACTCATCACAGTTGTTTTGCTTTCTTCCTCCTACTCATTATTTTTACATAAATGTGAAAAAGTTTGAAGAAACTTTTTTTGAGTTTACTGCCATGGAAGAACCCGGAGTCCGCAACCACAATGTTGGTATTGGTTACCAGTTGTCAGTTCTCTTTAAACAATGAGCACTATGGCGACTTCGGCATATTCTCAGTGAACACCAGTAGATTAATTAGAACATTTTAAAACCTATAATATCTTGGGTATGGTTTTGTTCAGAGGAAGAGAAGACCTGCCATTGACCAGTTTAAGGCAATTCAATTCTAATTTGGATTTAAAACTACTTTGCACATTTTTAATGCTATGTTTGAATAACAGCAATAAATACATATTCCTATATAAATCCAGTTTTTTGCCCAAGGTATAAATGACCAATATGAAATCCCAGGGTGAGGAATATGGTTTTCCTTGGACAGAGTGTCTCAGTCTAAGTGTTTTATAGCTCATACACCGTTCCCTGTGTGGTGGCATAGGATCTGTTCTTTATATACATCTTTATATAACTGCTGTATATAACCAGCTATAGCTTAACTGCAGCAATTTAAAAAGCAATGACAATTTATTCCCAGGTGTGCTTCCTGATCAGCATTAGGCTCTCCATTTTAGGTCTTAAATATTTATTCAAAATGCAGATCGTACATTTCTGGTGCTGTGCAGAGAATTTACGATAAAGCACCGTTCCATGGTGAACACCAAAATGTATAAAATGTATTCTATCTCTGATTTTCTTTTCTTTCCTTTTCTTTTCTTTTCTTTTCTTTCCTTTTCTTTTCTTTTTTTTTTTAAAGCAAAGAAATTGAACATAAAATAGAATTAGCGTAGTCCTTTTACCAGGGCAACATCAGCTAGCTCTCTACTTTAACTGCATAAGTATGCTGGTCCAGCAGATGTGGGATGCTGATTGTGCACCTCCTCCCTGTGCTGGATCTCCTGGTACCTCTCTTGGGGGGGTATGCAGGCCCTTATTCTCATGGGAGGCTTCAACCACCCTGATATCTGTTGGAGGGATGGTACGGCCCAGCACAAGCAATCCAGGAGGTTCCTCGATTGTGTGG
>JAOEHY010010714.1:9569-28864 GCA_025447955.1 Psilopsiagon aurifrons | reverse complement strand
GGGCAGCCACAGCTTCTCTGGGCACCCTGTGCCAGCGCCTCAGCACCCTCACAGGGAAGAGCTTCTGCCCAAGATCTTCCTTACACAGCACCAAGTAAAACTGGAACTTGCTGCCATGGGATGTTGTGGAGGGCAAAATAAAGAATGCGTTAAAAACGTCTGAGTGTGTCTCCGAGAAGAGAAGTCCACTGAAGGCTGTCAAGCACAAAGATGTGAACTGAGCCTCCGACTCATGAAACCAAGCTGTTTGCTGGCAAAATCCATGTGGCTGTGCTCAGAAAAGCATCACAGGATGCCTGTCCTGCTGCTACATTCTTTCCTTAAGTGCCCGCTACCAGCTCCTGTCACAGGCAACAGCACACTGGACTAGGAGAGCCTTCAGTCTAGCCCAGAAGAGCCATTTTTAATTCTCTGTAGGCAGATGCACAGTTTTTGTAGGCTGGAATGTGCTGTGCCTGGCAGCTGAGAAACAGGAAAACTGCAGTAGGTATCCAGCTCAATGAAATAAAGATCTTGTGGAGAGCCAGGAGTCAGTGCAGCAGACACAGTGTGGGAAAGGAAATGCAAAAAGAGATGTAACACGGTCTGTTTCCTGTTCCCAGTCCTGTACCATCCTCCCTGCGTCCCCTAACACCTCTCATTGCACATTTTAACTTTGTGTGAAAGTGTTTCCTTTAAAATTAAGCCTGTTTTCTCCACTAAAGCAAAGACCAAACCATGTGAAGCAGTACAGTAGCCGCACTATGTGCAACGCAGTGAAGTGATGCTTGTACTGGAAATGTTAATAAACAGTGGCGAGAGCAGAACTTCTGCATAGAAAAGGGTGTATGTTACATCTCTCCTCCTCTCCCCTGTCTCATGCAATATTTACACAGCTGTGCTTTGTAAAATATGTAGGGGAGTTTTTTATTATTATTTTTTGGTCATTTATTTACCTAAGATAGCCCAGCATCTGTTTTGTGGTGAGCTTCTTTCACAAAGTTTCACAGTTGCCTTGACTGATGCAAAAGGAGGTCACGGTCCTTACTCAGTGATCCTAAAACCATTTGTTTCAACCACGATTTGGCTAATTCGTGTTCTGCTCTGGGGTTTTGGTTTGTGCCTCTACTTGGAAAAGTGCGTTCTTCAGGGACCTGATCTGGCTAGGTGAGTATTTTAGTTATCTGTTTTATAAAATGCAGAAGTGCAAAGGAATTTGCAATAATACGCATCATTTAGTGGTGCTCAATATGTACTGTATATTAGCTCTGAAAACTACTAATATTTTCCAGCTGCCTCCCCCAAAAATAGAGTTCAGTGCGGTCTTTGCAGTGGGTCCTTTCCCATGACTGCCTACACAGGTGATGAAGACTTTTCCTGTGTCCTGAAGAATTAATAAGCCTGAACATTTCTGTACCAGCAGCATACCACAGGAGATAGAATATTGCTTCTGCTTCCCAAACACATTAGAAAAAGCAAGTCTGCTGATCTCAACTGCTAAGACAGCACATCAAAGGAATGTAGTCCATTTCCTAACCCAGATCTAATCTATAGAAGACTTTATAGATCCAACTCAACATCCTGAATGGGTCCCAGAAGCAAACCAGAAAACTAGTTCAACTTTTGGAAGACAGGTACAATACTTTCAATGTGATTCATCCCATTTTGCAATTAAACAGCCCCATGCTACACTATCAGATGATCTTCAAGGATAACTGCATCAGAGGAGACCTGTCTGGAGCTCACAAAGATTCATGTTTGACAGAATTCAAATCAGCAAGAAATTCACAGCCATATTCAGAGGGTGCTTCTGTCCTTCAGAGCACACCTCTGAGAGGAAGTAGAAAGTGTCTGCTTTTGTCCCAATGCCAGGAAGCTTATCGTTTTCACTTGGTGTCCAAAGGGAAGCACAAATCATATCAGCGTCTTTGCTTTATGTGTATATTTTCAGCAGAATGGATGGCAGAATATGGCTCAGCCAGCAATGATGTCTGAAGAACCTTAGGTCCATGGACTACCAATAGGGCACTCCCATCACAGGAATCCCATTGTCACCAAGAAGTGCTGCTCCAATCTTCATAAGGGACTAGTTTTCCATGCACTACATCTTTCCTATCAATCTGAAATATGATTTAGATGGTGCTAATTGTGCACGGAGACAGAAATCGCACAGGTGATCATATGGCTGTCACAGCGCACAGAAGATCTGCTTTTAACCTGGTCACTGAAGCCAGAGAAAACAGTATGCATGTGAAAAAACAGCTTTGTTTTGGTATCTGAAGTGAAACACTTTCTGCATTTTTTAACTCAGATTTCCTACAGTTCCATACCCACCTTTAAGTGATGTATTTCCTGACATGTGAAACTGAATGCAAGGAGCAGAGGCACAACATTGACTGACTGACTTCGCCGGGACCATACTGAAGAGATGTTTTCCTTCGGGGATTACAGCGAAGCTGAGGCATGTGCTCCAAAACTTGCTTGGGATTATTAATTTTATTGAAAATGGCAAGTACAGTTTAGGCTGAATTTCAGGGCCAAGATTGCTGTGTTGTCTGGTGTCTGGGAAAAAAAGAGCCTTTGGGGGATGTGAAAACATCCAGGACATTTCAATCTGATCTGACTTTTTAATCAGTTGTTCTTCCCCCTGCTCTAACTTCCATCCATGATTTTGAGACAGCAATGCCAGCAGCATGCCATGTTGTCACAGGTCTCATACTACTATGTGAATTGCCAGAGAAAAGCTGAGCTATTGATCCAGTGGTAATTTGCTGTCAAAATGACTGTGTCTGTTACAGCAAATGAGTGGTGTTAATCATTTCACTTGATGAATGCTATTGCAGAAGACTGACAATGCTCAAAGCACCACTATTGACCTGCTGCGTTTTTCCTGGCTCACAATAAGTTCTTGATCTTTGCTGGCCTTGACCAATTAGGGCTTAAGTTATCCATTAAGGTGCAGTTCTGGAAAAGTTCTGTTTAAAATAAACACCGACGTATATTGGTAACTCATCAACTATGCAGCAGGCTGATTCTGATTGCCTGGCAGAGAAACACACACATTTTGTGCAGTATCTGATAAAAGATCTATAATGTGCTAACACAAACCTATCATGTAGCACCTGTGACTAACAGATTGTGATATCAAAGTCTTGATGCCTAAGTGCTCCTGTAAATGCATTAAACTTTTAGCGGCAGGAACTGTAGACTGCCAGTGACAAGTAGCTGATACGGTATTTCAGTAGAAGTTGATAAGTGTTATTGCTCTTAGAAGAAAAGAGAAATCTTATGCTCTCATAAAGCACTGGGCAGCCTTGTGTTTTGATGGGACACTGTAATGCAGAGAGCAGGGATAAAGGAACACATGGAGTCCACGCAAGTAAAAAGACATTTAAGGAAAGCTCTGTATTTTGCAGTTTCTGGAGTTCCTTGAAGTTTGATCCCACCGTACATTTGGCTTCAGGCATCTACCTGTTCACCTGAAGCCAACTTTTTTGGTGGCAGCATGCACATGGGGCCATGTTTAACTCCACGTACCAGTAACGGAAGCATGAAAGGTAGCACAGGCCCAAGCACGCTCTGCTTCTCAGCTTGGCAGAAAGTACAAGGATGTTGGAAGACTCTGAAAGAGTGGGCAGAAATGTGGGAAACTGTATAAAGTCTTGGAGATGAGAAGAAGCACGGGTCTGAATGGGAACAAGGGAATGGGATGAATGGGAGGAGGAGTCTTAGTCACAGAAGCAGTCTTCCAAAGCTCAGATGTTCTTCAGAGAAAAGGAACAGTGGAAGTTTGCCTGAATCTGTGAGGCAACAGGTTGTGTCTGCTGTACCACTCATAGCACAGTTTACGTTGGAAGGGAACTTCAAAGGTCATCTAGTCCAAACCCCCAGCAATGAGAAGGGACATCTTCAATTAGGTCAGGTTGCCCAGAACCACATCCAGCCTGGCCTTGAACGTCTATGGCATCTCTTCAACTGAACAGCACAAATTAGCCTGACGAAATTCTCTCTGCTATAAACCAAAATGTTCTGGTCAACAGAGAAACATGATCTGCTTCTGACCTCCCATTCAAAGAGCCAGACTATGCCATGGGCTGGAGGTCTATCTGGTTGTGAAATGATCTCACTGTCTTAAGATATTAAGTTCAATGGAGGAAAAAAATGGCACTAGAGCTTGCTGATAGATGTGTCAAGGTACGTAATGAAGCTGCTGCAAAGGCAGGTACAATCTTAATGGCTATGTGAGTGTGCTGCCTGACTTTACACACTGAGAATTGGAGGGCAAGACAATGTCACACCTGGGAAATACTGCACAAATGTAATTGGCAGGGATCCTGGACGTAGACCTCCTCTGGTCTAAGGAAGAGAGAAGCTTCCTTGATTTTGTCTTTCTTAAATAGGTCTTTGAGCATCTGAAGAGTTCAGCTTAAGGAAATTAATTACGATCATGAAATTCCTGTGCCTGGTTACGATCCAGTGAAAACTGCTCACTTCAGCAAGTCACTGAAAAGTAGCACCAGAGAATTATTTGATATTGAATACTCCAGGTCTGAAGTTGAATGTTTTCCCACTAAGAGGAGACTATTTTTCTATTCCTTATTTTGTGTAATACATGGTTCTCACATTTTTCATCATATTTTCTACAGTCAGTCCCTTGAATCACTGGCAGTAATGTAATACAATCACTGGAAACTTCCCTGAGCCATGAGTTAGTGTGTGGTGTCAAGTCTTCCGATGAGACAATAGACCTTTTGCCTGAGGACAGATCAGATGCACCCTGCATCACCGATGCTGGGACGCACTATATATATTTTATCTTCTAGGTGTAGTGCCAGGCAACAACTGTGTTAAGGACATAAAGAATGCATAAAGAACACAATCCAGGATTTCCCTTATACCACTTTCTCTCCTATTTCCAAGAAATAATTCTGAACAGACTTCGAAAACAAAGTCTTGCGGTCATCTGATCTATGCCTGAATGAACCTTCCTGATGTGTAAGGCATAAATAAAAGTGTCTTAGTAAACACGGAGAAAGAGTTTTCTTGCGTGCTGAGAATCTGCTAAAAAGAAAGCCTGTGCCAGATTTAAGACAAGGGTTATTAAAACAAGGGTTTGGACCAGCTGCCTGCATGTGGTTGTTCTATAACCACCAGCGGGGAGAGACACGGTACCGTTGAGTTAGAGGTCACTGCCACTGCAAGGGAAATATTCCAAAATAAGATCTCAGCTCCTCAGCTGCATAGGAATTGCTCAGAAATTATTTTCAGGCAGTCCCATAGATGGTGACATGAGAACGAGCAGCACTAGCTGAGTGGTGTAGTAAGCAATCACGAGGCTGACTTTAATAGCATCTTTACTACCAAAGACGTGTCCAGCAGTCTAACTCTCTAGCTTACTGCAGGTTCATATAATATTATCAACTCCATAAGCCCCTGGAACTGTAAATATGTCTTTCAGTCATGCAGTGCAAGTGTTATTGCTAATTCCTTAAGGTTTCTGCACTGAAAGGCTAATCTGGTTCCTAGGGTTTTCAAGGTGAAGACACACAAGAGCGGAGCACAGCGTGACCAGCAGCAGCACAGCCAGGGTGAAGCTGGGGCAAGGGAAGTTGGATGGCCATGGTATGAAAAGACCCATCAGCCTTTCAGTAGAAGAAGGACCACAGACCTCCACCCGTTTTAACAACAGGTGAAGGGCTGTAAGTTGGTCAAGACCACAACAGAAGCAGAGCTAATTGTCCCTTCAGACATCTCAAGAAGCACTAAGAGTCCTTTTCCTGGGATTATGGTCTTCTAGGGACCAAGCTAACATGTGGGAATACAAATACCAGGAAGATCTAAGTTAGGAAACTAACAGGATACTCTGAATTTGCATCTTAAACATTTTTTCCATGCCACGCTGTAGAAATACAATAGGAGCAGAATTGACAAACACCATCCATATGCTACACCACAACAAGAGAGCACAATGTGAACTTTACTCCTGGACTGAATCAAAAGAATGCATTAAAAAATGCGCAAGTGGAATACTGATTAACTCAATCTTCTCTTATTATGGAATTAAAAAACATATACCTGTAATTATGGCTTACCTCCATTACAAGCAGAGCTGCCACAGAACTGAACACAGGCCAGCTTTGTGCATGAGTTCAAAGCCAGTGTGGTGCTGCCTTATTTTCTTACCAACATCATCTTTATCCTCTCTTGCCCTTCTTCTCAGTTAACAAGAGTTATGTACTGAAAGTGCTGAGATAAAGTAATGGTAAGGAGGATACAGCAAAAGGTATTTGAAAAGCAGAAGTAATTTACTACATGCCTGCTTTGTTTTACTTCCTAAGCCTTCCTGTTGTGAAAGGAAATTCATCTTTTCTGGCAGACTGCTGCCTTTTTAGGCCTGAGAGCTCCCCGGGAGCTTTCGAGTGCAGGTAAATAGATGTGAGACTCAAGGAGTACAGTGCAAGGAACATGGAATTAATGCTGGACTTTGCTTTGGCTGTCACGTCTGACGTATAACGAGAGTGCTACATGTCCTCTGCTCATGATTGTGGGTCTGAAATGCCACAAATGGAAAGGTCATGTTGCTGGTGGGTGAAGCACCCAACTAAATCTCCACATGAGACAGATGTCAGCGTGCTCCGAGACCCAGCGGCCTGGGATGTAAAAGTGCAGAGAAAGGACTTTGGATGGACAATAGGTGCAGCTTCTATTCTGCATGCAGCGGAGACCCCAAGAGTAGGCACAGGGGAAGCATCCACTGCCTAATCTAAATAGCACACAGAGTGGTTTTGTCCTCTTCTGTTCTCCTGCCAGTTTGCACATATGTTCTGAGTATACAGCCTGCCCTCCAAAGACCACTTACAGGGGCAATCACAGGGAAGCAAAGCAGGAAGAAAGTATCCAAAAAGGGAATTTGTTCAAGAGAAAAAAATGGAGACAGATGTAGAGCGACTAGTCACGGCTGGCGGTAAATAACCCTCTGCCTGAGTGCTCTCTTTCTCTAAGAGGAGCTCACATATTCCATTTCATATTTCCTTTCTAGGAAGCTACAACTTTGTTTTCCTGGCAGTTGTTCGTTTTGTTCTTTCCTCTCTATACCTTCCCCCTTCTGTATGGTCTAAAATTGTCTTCTCATTTTCCCTTTCTCTTCCACGTTGTGCTCTCTTTCAAGTGTGACATTTCTCCAACCTGATTTCCCTGCACTGACCCAGGCAATATCTTTTCCTAGCACCCTCTCTCAGACCCTGTGCCACGAGTGCTTTGCTCTGTCTCCACATGTGAATAAGCATACTGGTGCTTCACCTGCTCCTGCAGTAGAGTCCCCACTTTTTCTCATGTGCACACCTCAACATTAAGCAAATGCGATACACACAGACAGAATATTCATCCTCTCGCTCCCATAAACCTGTCAAGGCATATAGGCCAAGAAGCTATCTCTGCGTAAATCTAACTCTCCTGTGAGGAAGCAATCTACTCAAAGGCAATAAAGCCAAAGGATATATTATTATCTTTGGTGTGGATCCTACTGGGCTGGGAGGTTGGCTGCTGGCTCCTCTCTGAACTTCCCTTCCCAGCCAGAAAAGCCATCCCACAGACAAGTCTAAGCTTTCTTTTCTTGGTCTGACTTCCTCCTCCTGTTGTTTGGCCGGTAACCCAAAGGACAGGGCTTAATTATGGAGTTTGGAAACCTGGCTTAGGCTCCTCTGCCAGCACAGGATAAAACTTCAGCCTGCCTTCTGAACCACCAGCATTCTGCACCATCGATACCTGCATTATCCCACGCAGCATAAAATGAACCACACGGAAGAAGTGCCAAGTCAAACAAAACGATGGGTTTAGTCTTTAAACTTCTACTGTGAATTTCACTGAAGAGAAACCAAAACACTGAAGCTCTGAGATTATCCTATGTCAAAACTGTGCCATCGTTTTGACTGCAGATTAAATAAACGGCAAGGCATTTTTCTGGAAGGGAAAGACATTGCAAAGGACGGATCTGAAACAGGTCCAGGCTCCAAAGCTCCCCTGTCAGAGAGGAGCTTTGTGGTGAGCCACTGCATGATATGGGATGTTAACATCATTTGTACAGCTTTCAGGTGACCAATATATTTTCTAGGCAGATGCCCCATTGAAGACTCATAGAACATTTTATATTTCTGGAGATAAAGCACCCATGTCAAATACAAAGGGATAGATGGTAACAGCAGACCCACGTGTGATTTCTGAGGTAACGCAGGGCACCGTGCACAGACCACAGCAGGATGTGTCCCTCAGGGGCAAGCACCCTGTTGCCCTAGCATAGAAGGACGCTTCAGTACTGTTTTGTCCTTCGCCACTGATGAGCTGTGGCTCTTTAGGTAAGCTCTCTGCCAGCTGTGCTCTTGCAGTGACCCTGTTTTACAGAGAAGCTGAGGCAATGAATTCAGAGGACAGGCTGCTTGAAAGCCACAGCAGAAGAACTGGGGTGAGGCTGTGTGGATATAGCACAAAGATGGTTTGTAAGTGCATCCTACACAGGCAGGACAAAGCTCTTTTTCTTCCTAGCTGTGACAGTGACAGATAGCTTGGCGAGTCTGAGCTGTATGTAGTTGGTACCTGGCTTGAGTCCCTGATGTTGCGAGGTGATTTTCTGCCATTTTACAAGAAAGCCTAAGCAGAATTGGGAATTTTCTGTAGTAAGTGAGGAAGGTCATGAGGAAGGATCAACCTTCTCTTCTCTGACTTGTTCTTGCCTTTCTGAGCAACTCAGGAAGTCTGACATGGGTAGTTCTCCATGATGGGCACCCAGTGGTGCCAAGAATGGCAGACGTGCTTTGGAGGTGTAAGGCTTTAGGTACTTCTCTTGTCCAGCTCAGCAGCTCAGAGCCACCATCCTAGAGAGGACTTGGATGAGACAAAGGTAATGACCACATGTGGGGAAAACCACCAGAAGCGACAGTAAAATTAATAGCCAAGCTCTGGCTGTTGCACAAATGGAGAACATTTGTCATTAACAAAGAATACCCCAAATTTTGGGGGGAGTTAGCCCCCCATCTGACAATGATGTAGAAGCAGTGACCCAGTCAGCTTTTAGCCATCTGTGTCTGCAGAGGAGGTTGTGATCTCTCCCTTTCAATGGGCGATGAGCTTTTGTTCCTGTTTTTGCCGCTCCATGAGCAGACCAGTTTAGTACAAGGTGAAGCTCTGCCTTACATCATCTGGAGCCTGGAGCTGATGGAGGAAACAGCCCCTAGTGTCTACTGAGCAGGACACCTCACTGAAAACACCAGAGCCCTGGGGACAGCGGCGGCAAGGCAGTCACGGGGAGCCTGGCACTTGTCTGCCTGCAGGTCCACCCTCTCCTCCTGCCAAAGTGCCACATCTGCAGTCAATAAGGGCTCACAAGCTGGCTCCTCCTCATTAGAGGAGAGAGGGCAGCTGGCAGGGGATCCTCCAAGGGCTCCCAGGCACGGGAATCAGTCCCCTCCCAGTCTGGAATAGCCCAAATTCGGTGACTTTCTGGGCATGCTGCAAAGGACAGCTGTTTGACAGGGTCTCCAGAGAAAGCTGTGGGTATGTTTCCTACACGATGACGGATATAGGTGGCTGGCCAAGTGCCCACAGAACTGATTTTAATGCTGTTCAGGTTGCTTTTACTTTTCTGTGCTGTACAGTCCATTATACACAGTGTCCTGGACAAGCATGTGTTGTTTCAAAACAAACCCACAACCATACTATTTTAAATCCAAACAAACAAGAAAGGAAAAAAATACATATTGTAAAAGACCCTTGGGGGTGTTTAAAGGGCCTTCTCAAACACTGGGAGGCTGAAGATGAAAGACCTGCTTGCCTTTATCTAATAAATAAGACTTCTGTTATTTTTATTGGCAATAAATACTTGATTATGTAGCCATAAGCAAAACTGAAGCATGAACTTCACCTACACACGTAGCACTGACCCAGAAAAGTATTTCCAATAGTATTAAGCACCCAGATGATCTCAGGATAAGTGATCGATGGACAGTTAAGTATGTAACATAACATAACCCAAAAGATGATCAACAAGAAAGATCACACACAAAAATTGACTGAGAAGAGGCACAAGAGCTGCTTCCTAGACCTTATGAAGTGTAACACCCAGCGATATCTATTTTGATATGAAGCCTCCAATCACACTTCATGGTATTACAGATTAATAAAACAACTCCTTTGGTAAGTCTCTTAAAAGTCATTACTAAGTGAGCTCAAGTGTTGTATAATGCTTGAAAAGTCCTTCTACCTTTAATAAGTTTAGGGATATTTATTTAAACAGTATAACTGTAGGGCAAAGCCCAGAGAAGTACTGCTTTTTGCTGAGTCTGCTATCCCAGAGTTGAATCCGGGGCTTTTGACAGAAAAAGACCTCCTATCTTTCGCTGCATTATTTGAATACTTCAGATATTTGGCCAAAACACAGAAGTGACACACTACAGAAACATTCACAGCTGCAGGAGCAATAAAACCACTACCACACTTCCATTAGACTGACCTTTTCTCAGGAGAAGTTACAAGATGTTTACAATTGATCACCTTTCTACACAGCATTCAGCATATTCTGATAACAAAACAGAGCAAGTGGAGATCAGGTTCTCGGGCTCCTGAAAGCCGTGGCTTACCTGGCTCCACTTCATGCCATCCACTTGACTGGCTGCCACTTCCTGGAGAGCGCCCTTGGCTTGTGTAAAACGGCTCCTCACCAGGACTGTCCATCTCATCCTCCACAGACTTGAGACGTTTTGTGGAGCTGAGAAACGAAAACCACATCATAAGAATGTCTGGGAAGGAACAAAGGCACTTTTGTTGCGACATACCTTGCAAGCCCGGCTTGGAACTAACTTGGTTATGGACACTATAACAGATTTAGGGCAGTGAAAAGGGGAAGGTGAGTCCTGCACTGCCATCCTGCCCACACAGCCTCTCAGCATCCACTTCATGTTTCTGACTGGCTTCGTCGCCAATGACTAAGCTTCAGTGAGGTATCAAACAAGCTCTTACAGAGTCCAGACTGAAGCATTAAGCAAACATAACTTTAACTAAAAGACAGTTTAGCATTCAGGCTCTTACAGATCACAAAGTAGGACATTTTTCATAATGCACAGAGGTCAATGAAAAGGCAAGAATTTAATTTGTATGGCGTGATTTTTGCAATTTGAATGAGTACAGTAATGACACACAAGACTTATTTTAACTGTCATATTTTTTTCCACAGGTTATTCTGAAAGACAAATTATCAGTTCAGACTTGTATTTTCCATCTTTTAACTGCAGCCATTAAATTAACCCAGCTTTCAGTCCTGTAAGAAGAAACGTAGGAAGTGAATGATGGAGGAATCCATTCTTGGTTCAAATGTTCATGTTATGCTACAAGTATAAGTGTTTTACTCTGTAACTGAACGCCATCAAGCATAAAAAGGCCCCAGCAGGTCTCTCTGGCCAGTGTCAGTACTAAAGCATTCCCTTGTGATGCCCCACACCTCCCTCACCAAAGGCTCAGGAGACAGAAGGGCCCTTTCAGTGGTCTCTGGTGGCCATTGGCTCAGGCTCCAGTAGTTCTGCAGGGAGAGGAGCCCAAAGCCAAAGACACTCAGCTTGGCTCTGTGTTCGATAATGAGTTGCACAGACTGCGTGGGGACGTTACCGAGAATTTCTCTTCTAAGTACTTTTCCAAGGCTGGGTCAGCTCACTTTTTTTCCCCAAATCTGTATTCTATTAAGACTTAAAGCGTTCAAGAACAGGCTCCTCTGTGTAGGGGGAACATATTTAACAGACATAAAATATTCCACTGCAGTTTGTATTGGTTTGAAACTCGCAGCCTCTCCGCAGCTCCCCACCCGAAGGCCTGCACAGGTAGGAGCTGGCGGGTATGCAAAATCAGTTTGTGAGAAACAGGAAGAATAGGTCTTGTGGTATGTGTGGAATGCAGGTTTGGCCATTCCTTAATTTAGAGAATTGTTATGTGTCAATAGGGGAAATTGTGTGCATACAATATAATTACTGCCTGATCATTCTGCTGAGTCTGTGTATTTAAGGAATACTTTTTTTTCCTGACTGGGAACAGCCTAATGAGAGGAAAACAAACATATTACCAAGTTATTAACTACCCATGCTGTTTATAATTAGCTCCTTATCAGTGGTAGCTATTTGCAGAAGAATAGAAGAACAACAACTGAGCTCCTAAGTAACATTAATAACCTCACTTTTTTGCTTCTGGAGTCCCAAGTAAATTCTACCTGAGAATGGTGCTAATGACGAGCGCTGCAGGCTATGAAGTTTTACACACAAAAAAGAAAGAGCACAAAGTTTCTAATTGATGTGTATTGGGAACTGTAGTCACCAAGCTCCATAATGTGCACACTCTGTGTAAGATCTAGACTATTCCTCCAGTCACTGCAAACTGTGAGAAGTCCTTGCGAAGAGCCTGTCTTTAAAGTTGTTGTTAGGTTGGCTTTAATGAAAAACAACTACATTCAAACTCTAGAGACTTTTTACACGTGTACTTGCTCACTGCAAAGCTGGTGGCAGTGCACACTGAGACAAAAATCGGAAAGAAGCCTGGGCAGAAGTCAGATTTTCAGGTCGTGACTTTGAAATGAGTGATCTCTTTTGGCTGTGGGTGGAAGAAAAGAACCAATCCGGCTTCTTAATAGTGTTCAACACTAGTAGAGTGACTGGGCTTGTTTATAAATCTAATCTCATGGATGGTTAAAGGGAAAAAATCAAAAAGTATCCTTGTTTGACAGTTGGCATCTAAATCAAAATCAAAATCCGACTGGGTAGCCATCTGCATTAGTAATACTGCTTTCCAATGGCTGAGTCACAAATTTCTAAATGCCGTATGAAAATGAGAATGCATTACAGGCCAAGGTCCTAAAACAATGTTAGTTTCACGGATAACACTTTATATGCACACAAATCTATCTTAAGTCTTTTCTTTTCCGCTAGGACAAAGCCACACATCTTGCTTTGCTCTGAATTCTCTTCTGCCACAAGTGAAACTCCAGCAGTTCCAGTGGAACTTCTCCCAGTACACTGTGATACAAGCCAGAAGTTATACAAGTCAATGCAGCAGTTTTTCTTCAAGCTTGTACTTATAAAAAGAACTTTAACAGCAATCCAGCTGAAGATCCAGCTCTGTGAGTCTGAAACAGCTCCACATTTTGAGGCCCCCGAACAGCTTGTCAAAGGATTTAATGGTTACTTTCCCAGATGAGTAATGATGCTGGCCTGGGTTTCCAAGTAACCTGGTAGTAGGCAGAGATTAAATTACCTGGTAGAGGATGTGCTAGGTAAAGACCTCCTCATTGCTCCTGGGCTCATGCTGTAGTATGAAGAACTTTCCAAATCTGAGAGGGAGAAATTAGGGCCTGTTCCTGCAGCTATCGGTGCTGGGGAAACAAAAGAGATTGCAGACAGTAAGTCATGTGAATAAGGCATGAATTGCACTTCAAAATCACTTTCTTCTTCCTCATGAGTGTGTTTAGTTTCACAATGAGAACAGGTGGGACAAGGAAATTAGGAAATGCTAATGGTAACTGGCACTGCAGTCAAGAAGATGTAAACTTTATCAAGAATACAGTGTTCCATGACATAGATTTCTTACATTCCTCCTTTTTTAAAATGAAGCAATTATGGCAAGGCTTTCTTTAAGTAGTGCTTTTCTACTAATATAATTCTAACATTTAATGAAACTTGTTGCTTTTGCTTTTAGGACAACATTGCATCTATTGGCATAGTTACAAATAGGCTATAGTGTGCTTGGCATAATCTGTAAGCAGTATAGGCAGGGAAATACACAACCCCTCAGGACCTTTGGTATGTACGTGATGTACATCCACAAGCACAGAGGTTACAAATGTTCCTTGGAGAAAGCACAAATGCAAATGAGAAAACTGAGTTCTTTTCTACCTCTGAACATCTGAGTTTTCCTCTGGCCTCTCCTCCAGCTAAACCAAAGCTAGAGATATATGGCCTTCGAAGACTTTTCTCCAGCAGTTGGCTTCTGCTGTTCACCTCTCATTACCTTACCCAGCACCTAAGTTTTACTGTAAAAGTTATGAATACCTTTCATTTCCCTGTCCTGAAGCCCTGGATTTACATTAAAACATAATGAATTCCTATACACCCTGAAGTTTGCAGGCACAAGCCTATGAACTCTGGGAACAGAAAAGGAACTGAGCAGCTTAATGTTAAAGTCAACAGATAATGCATTTCACAAAGAAATGCCACTGTACAGCAAATGGTACCACATCCACTGTGCTATTTACAGGACAATACAACTTCGGGAGCTGACAATTACAGATGATGATTTTCTCCCACATTTCAGACGCATCTGAAAGAGGACGCACTGCACAATAAAACGCACAAGCTTGGCCTGGAATGTATTGTCTGAGAGCCCTGATTCACAGCAACAAAGGCGAAGCAGTCTCAATGCCACCCAAGGATGCTGAGCCAAGTTTAATCTTTGGTCTGAGAGTCTGGCCCATTTTCAAACATGAAAAAATCTTTCACTCTGATGGGGCAGGAGTGAGGAAAGGAAGACAGGATCATTCCTATTGCCCAGCTAACATGCCTGGGCCTAAACACAGGCTGCTGGGAGTGCTGCCATTGACTGCAGTGGGGCCAGTATTTCACCCCAAGTCTTAAGGAGCTCATAACGTCAGATTTGACATAGGAATAACGTAGCTTTGCAGCTGCCTCATCATCCCCACAAGACAATTAGTTGTTGTTTGGCAGGGATCTTTTAAGAATGTCATTGAGACAGAAAGGGAACAGCCTCGATAGCCATGGACTTAAAGCATGGGATGGAAAATACACACCACCATTAAAACTGGAGAAAAATCTGGAATGATCATTCAAAGGAATTAAGTTGGGAAGTAATTTATGACAAGAACATTCAAACTCTTTGTTATCTTCTCTTAACTATCACACGCTTCCTGCACACCAGGTATATATGAAAGGGTGTGTTAACAGAAAGAACCTAACATTAAGCACAGTAAAATTAACTGGTTTTATCAATTTGTGCTTTCTGCAACAGTTTCCTGACAGCAGCTACAAGAGGCTGTAAAACTGATGAATCTGCATGGAAAAAGAAACCGGTGTAAGTAATTTGTGTAAAAGGTAACACGGACATGGACTGCTATAATTCAGACACCCTGCAGATAGCAGACTGCTGCAGTGTGAGCAGTTATGGGTTAGAAAAATGACCACACTGCAGTCAGTCTGACTTGAATGGAAATCAATCATAAAGGTACTCTCTGCAGCATCTACTCCACAGTTTTCAGCAACTTCCTTGCCAAACAGATCTGTGCTCTGCAAAGCCTTTGCTGATCAATTCCCCCGCACCCTCTACCTACCAAAGCCTTGCTTACAGGTTAAGCATACTATTTTCCAAATGGGAACACTAAAAGGCAAGCACTAAATTAAAGCACCGTTTCGTTCTGAGGCACGATGAATTTCCTAGGCACTCCAAAATTTATGAAACAGTTTTATTCCAAACAGATATGGAAGTAAAACTGGTATGTGAATAATGCTTCTCTTCTTTATCTCCCTCCTGCCTCTGTTGATTGCTCTCTCCGCGAATCCTGGCCGTTTCTGTTCCAAGCCTTGATCTGGCCCTATAGGAAAATGAAATGTATCTCTAGAGCAGGGGTGGGGTAGGAACAACGCACTGCTAACGCTGTGTAAACTTAGCACAAAGTAGAAAGGGCTAATCACACAGTAATTTCCGCCTGGGGTAGCAAGCATGAAGGATGCTTTGTCACAGGCCAAACCACTCAAGAACCTGTTTGCAACCTGAGGATTAAAGAACTAACCCACTCTCTAATATACACCAAGAGATCTAAGCAGCAGAGGTTAAAGTGCTTGGCTAGCCTATGGCAGTGAGTACCTACAACCCTTTGGCAGTCCTTACACAGCAGCCACTACCCTGCCACAATCAGATCAAGGTCTCTGGCCCTAAAAGTGGTTTGGCAAACCTTGCACAGGTTCTGAACTCCTTTCTCCTACCTCCCTGATGGGCACATATTTGATGCTTGTCTTTCAGCAAAGGATATTCATACCTTTGCTCGCAGTTTACTATCACAAAACACAGCAATGTGCTGACGTGTAGAGCCCAGCCTGAGACTGTCAGGAAGAGGTTAATGTTTTCGATCTGCATGGTGAAGGTTGCTTCCTCTTCCTGGCTGGGTTGAAGCCCTGTGTGCTTTCTCCCTCTGCTTCAGCCTCCTCACACCTCCTGCGCTAGGCTTTGGCTGCAGGGAGCTCACTGCTTGGCATCTGCCTCCTCTATTCACCCTTGTGTTTTGCCCCTGAGAGTGGCCAGGAGGCATCCAACCGGCTCCTAATGGCTTTCCACACTGTCTTATGGACTGTCCACTTCACATGTGCCCAAAAAGCTGATGGGAACACTTTCATCTATTTGCAGGATTCCCCACACTAGAGAGTAAGCAAAGGGATCAAAGCGGTGCAAACTGTGGCCAAACTCTGCCCAAATTAAACCTCTTCATTGAAGAAGAAATGCTCTGCAGCAAAGTGACCTTCTGATAGCGCAGGAACATCTCCCAAACAGGAAAGGGTGTCAGAAACTGCAGTTGTGAGTCAAAACAATGGTCTCCACCAATGTGCAGGCATCAAGATTTCATCTGATCCAGGGCCCTGACCTGGCAGCGGGTGAGGAGGAAGGACCCTGCTTCCCCTACCACCAGTGATGTCTGCGGGCTTTCTATGCAACCAAACTGATGCCAGCCTCAGCTCCCATTTCAGCTGCTGGCATCTGCGCACATAAGACATGTTTCGCCGGCTCTGAGTGGAACAAGGAGGTATTTTGTCCAAAAGGAGCAGGAGGATGAGGAAGGTGGGTCCCCCTCCTGAGCACCAGCACTGTGCAACTGCCAAGGACACGAGGCAGCATCACCTCCTCCCTCTGCTGCCAGCCTGTTAGCTCAGATCTTCACCAGGAATGGCAAGAAAAATAACAAGAAATTAACAAAAATCCCTCTGACTTAACCCAATTGGAATATTTGTTTTGAAAATTTTATTGAATTACAGAGCAGGAAACCCACTAAATAAAACCAGCCAGGCTGGCATTTGTCTTCCTTGGAATCCAGCACTCGTTTTCAGTCATGTTAATATCAAGTTTCTCTCTTTTCCATTTTTATGTATTTATTTTTACAAAGGGGCTGGGATGTGACCAAGATCATTACGTGAGTAACGCTGCAGCGAAGTGATAATGTGTTTAAGGTTAAATGGGAGAAACATGACATTTGACTAATAAACTTTTTCCTGTGTTGTGACTCCATAAACAAAGGGAAACACACTGTGCTGCTGCTGCTGCTGCTGAGGGGAAAGGGGAGCTGGGTGTTGGGCTCTTTTTCTTGCAAGGCTTTTGTTTCCTACACACTGTATCATTAGATTCAAAGAAGTTGTGGCGACTACAACAGATATGAAATGTGTGATGTTCATTTTAAAATTACAAGTACAGCCTGCTATTGACCATCTAATTATGCTGAGTTCCATTTATAAACATAGCAAACCACTAAGTTTATAGAGACTTTTTGTGCTGCTTTAATAGGATATTGATCGAGAGCAAGGTCTGAGTGGACTGCCATTGAATTGTGTAATGGCATACAAAAGGCAAGGTCACGGCAACTGTTCACTCTATGCCTGCAGTCTATTTTTTATTATAATCTTTTTTTTCCCCCTTCCTCTCATACCCAGGCCCACACAGTATGTTTTGGATTGCAGTGCTTTGCTAAGGAATATAGAGTATCTTTTTAAATGTTAATTCTCATGCTGCTGACTTTAACTACCTTCATTCCTGTAATGCTTAGTATAGCAGAAAACATACAGGCTGCTGTTTAAAGTGAGCTGGTTTATTACACCCCAGCTTGCACACCCGTGCTCTGTGTGGAGGAGAGTGTCTTCTCTCCTGGGCTACAAGAAGGCAGCAGTGTCCTCCCTGCCCCTTGCACCCACACCTTGCCATAGGCACCCAGCATGTTCTAGCGTTCACAGAGAAGCTGTGGCTGCCCCATCCCTGGCAGTGTCCAAGGCCAGGTTGGACACAGGGGCTTGGAGCAACTGCTCTATGGAAGGTGTCCCTGCCCGTGGCAGGGGTTGGAACTGGGTGAGCTTTAAGGGCCCTTCCAACACAAACCAGTGTGGGTTTCCATGATTCTATGACTTTCCCTGCAGTTTGTTTTGGCTCTGCCTGGCCACTGGATGAAGGGCAGGAACAACCTGTTTTCTCTCTGTCACATCCACACTCCATGGCTGGAGTAGCAGCAATTATTTTCATTTCTAGCACTTGTCTGCCTGCCTCATGGCAAGGAGAGCTTTAGACCCTGCATCCCTTGCTAAAGGTGCCACTAACCAAGTCTGGCACCCAGCAGCATTGCTGTTGAAGGATCCCAAGCTTTCCAGAATCCCTTGGCCCCAAAAGCACCTCTTACTTGTGGAATCAGTGCAACTGTCTCAGGCATAACTAACTGGACCATTTCCGTGTTTATACAGGAGCAGTAACTGCACGTATGCTTGTGTGCTTGTGGTTTCACTGGTTCATTAGTATTGAAACTCACCCCACTTGCTCCGTGCAGCTCCTTACTGCACACAGCTATCATCTTAAAACTCAAAGCATGGCATTTCCAGTGCAGGGCGCAGTCAGAATTCCCTTGTTTATCAGCATGAGGAATGATGTAATTTTGACAAATAACACAGCACAAAACAAATATGTTTGATTTGGCTCTAGCGAACGTTCATAAATCCTAAATCTTTCTTCACATCCTGGGCAGTGCAGTTTATCTGGCTGCTTGAAGGACCTCCAAGGGAGGAGATCTTCCCAGAAGCTCTCTGCACCAAGAGCACATGGTGCAGACTCAAAGCCAAAAGGGCAACAGCCTCCCCCATGCCTCTCTCCCTGCTCCCAGCCTCTGTGGGACTGTACGTAGACTTGGTGGTGGCTTGGCACCAACCACCCCTCTGCCGGCATCTTTTGCAGAGGGTACTTTCCAGTGCCCTGCAGATAGCTGCACACAGGCAGCGGAATATTTTCCTAACAAGGGGAGGGAGGGAGAAGGTTTTGCTTGGCCAACAGCTCACTGTGAGTCTGCAAAACCCGTTCATCTCCAACGCTTCAGCTTCTGAGCATTTTGTGGTCAGCCCAAAGCTCTCTAGAGCTGGAAGAATGAAGTCTCTGCTATCTGAGGCAATGACATGTAATCATAGGACAAGAGGAATGGCTTTAACTGCCAGAGGGGAGACTGAGATGAGCTCTGAGGCAGAAGCTCTTCCCTGTGAGGGTGCTGAGGC